>JAXLNO010004012.1:0-54675 GCA_038087875.1 Malacoraja senta | reverse complement strand
AGGGCAATTTATCACAGCTGTTAGCATTACTTTCTCACAACTTCGGAGACCTTAGTTTGAGCCTGGCCTTGACTGCTGAGTGCGTTTGCATGTTCCATTGGGTATATAACATATACAGAGACATGCTATTAATTGTCTGCTGTAAACTATCACGGTGCAGTTCGATGCGAAAGAACCAAAGAGGTATTGATGTATATTTGAGAGAAAATAGGTTCCAGGAACTAATTGATCTATTGCGTGTATGTTCTTTGTCATTATAACTAAATGTTTTGGTCTAAATGCACAGAATTGGCTTGCATCTAATCTACGGAGGCATGTTATAACTCCCTGAAAGAGGGTAGATCATTTACTTTTGTAAATAATTTCCTTTCTGTCTTTTGTTCCTGACACCATGTAATGTTTTTCATGCTTGCACTATCCTGTACTAAGCATGCCATGTGACTGACTGCTGGAAGATACAAGGAAGCATATTTAAACAACAGAACCCAACATGGAAAGGAGACAGACACAAAAAGCCGGAGTAACTCAGCGGGACAGACAGCATCTCTGGAGAAAAGGAATGTGTGACGTTTTGGGCCAAGACCCTTCTTCAGACTAGTTAGGGTAAAGGGAAACAAGAGATATAGACAATGATGTAGAGAGATAAAAAACAATGAATGAAAGATATGCAAAAAAAGTAATGATGCTAAAGGAGAGAGTTAGATTTAGCTCTTAGGGCATTGGGAATCAAGGGATATGGGGGAAAAGCCAGAACGGGGTACTGATGTTGGATGATCAGCAATGATCATATTGAATGGAGGTGCTGGCTCGAAGGGCCGAATGGCCTACTCCTGCACCTATTTTCTATGTTTCTATGTTTCACTGGAATTGAATTTGGAAAAAACAATAGCTTTATTGTGTGTTTAGTATTACCGACTGGGGATAAATTTATGGACAATTTTGCCTACTTCCTCAGTCTGATTTTTCAAATTACTACCATTTATTAAAGAAGATTGAACAAGAAACTAAAGTGTACTGAAGAAAGCTCAGGATGTGTACGTCCCCGTTAGAGTGAAGGGCAAAGCAGGCAAAGGTAAGGAAGCTTGACTGACGAGGGAAATTGAGACATTAGTCAAAAACAAGAAGGATGCATGGGACAGGTATAGGCAGCTGGGATCAAATGCATCCCTGGAGGAGTTTCAGGAACTAAGGAGTAAACTGAAAAAGGAAATCAGAAAGGCAAAAAGGGGCCAGGAGATAGCTCTGGCGGGTAGCATTAAGGACAATCCCAAAAGATTTTATAAATACATAAGGGATAAAAGGGTAACTAGAGAGAGAGTGGGACCGCTCAGGAATCAAAGCGGTCACCTCTGTGTGGAGCCACAGGAGATGGGCAAGGTCCTAAATGAAAAGGTCTCTGTATTTACCGAGGAGAAAGACAGTAGGACGGAGGAAATTGGAGCAGTCGCTGGAAGTGTCTTGAGAGTAGTCAGGGTTACTGTTGAAGAAGTACTGAAGGTACTGTCGAGTTTGAAGGTAGACAACTCTCCAGGGCCTGATCTGATATGTCCGAGGACATTGTGGAAAACTAGAGAGGAAATTGCCGGAGCCCTGATTTAAATTTATAAGTCATCCTTAAATCGTGGTGGAGGACTGGAGGGTGGCAAATGTTGTATCTCTTTTCAAGAAGGGCTGCAGGGAAAATGCTGGGAACTAGTGAGCTTAACATCTGTAGTTGGTGAGTTACTGTAGAGTATTCTGAGGGATAGGATATACAGGCATTTGGATGGGCAAGGGCTGATTAGGGATTGTCAGCATGGTTTTGTACATGGGCGGTCATGTCTCACAAATCTGATTGATTTTTTTTGAAAACGTGACCAAAAAGGTTGATGAGGGCAGAGCTGTAGATGTTGTGTACATGGACTTCAGCAAGGTGTTCGACAAGGTACCGCGTGGGCAAATTAATGGAAAGGATACTTAGAGATAATATATATAAGCATCTGGATAAGCAGGGTCTGATTAGGAACAGTCAACATGGATTAGTGCCTGGAAGGTCATGTTTGACTAATCTTCTTGAATTTTTCGAAGAGGTTACTAGGGAAATTGATGAGGGTAAAGCAGTGGATGTTGGCTATATGGACTTCAGTAAGGCCTTTGACAAGGTTCCTCATGGAAGGTTGGTTAAGAAGATTCAATTGTTGGGTATTAATGGTGGAGTAGCAAGATGGATTCAACAGTGGCTGAATGGGAGATGCCAGAGAGTAATGGTGGATGGCTGTTTGTCAGGTTGGAGGCCGGTGACTAGTGGGGTGCCTCAGGGGTCTGTGTTGGGTCCACTGTTGTTTGTCATGTACATCAATGATCTGGATGATGGTGTGGAAAATTGGATTAGTAAGTATGCAGATGATACTAAGATAGGTGGTGTTGTGGATAATGAAGTAGATTTTCAAAGTCTACAGAGAGATTTAGGCCATTTGGAAGAGTGGGCTGAAAGATGGCAGATGGAGTTTAATGCTGATAAATGTGAGGTGCTACATCTCGGCAGGACAAATCAAAATAGGACGTACATGGTAAATGGTAGCGAATTGAGGAATGCAGTTGAACAGAGGGATCTAGGAATAACTGTGCATAGTTCCCTGAAGGTGGAATCTCATGTAGATAGGGTGGTAAAGAAAGCTTTTGGTGTGCTGGCCTTTTCTAAATCAGAGCATTGAATATAGAAGTTGGGATGTAATGTTAAAATTGTACAAGGCATTGGTGAGGCCAATTCTGGAGTATGGAGTACAATTTTGGTCGCCTAATTATAGGAAGGATGTCAACAAAATAGAGAGAGTACAGAGGAGATTTACTAGAATGTTGCCTGGGTTTCAGCAACTAAGTTACAGAGAAAGGTTGAACAAGTTAGGTCTTTATTCTTTGGAGCGCAGAAGGTTAAGAGGGGACTTGATAGAGGTCTTTAAAATTATGAGCGGGTTAGACAGAGTTGACGTGGATAAGCTTTTCCCATTGAGAGTAGGGAAGATTCAAACAAGGGGACATGACTTGAGAATTAAGGGACAGAAGTTTAGGGGTAACATTAGGGGGAACTTCTTTACTCAGAGAGTGGTAGCTGTGTGGAATGAGCTTCCAGTGGAAGTGGTGGAGGCAGGTTCGATTTTATCCTTTAAAAATAGATTGGATGGGTATATGGACGGGAAAGGAATGGAGGGTTATGGTCTGAGTGCAGGTAGATGGGACTAGGGGGAAGTAAAAAAAAAAAAAAGTGTTCGGCACGGACTTGAAGGGCCGAGATGGCCTGTTTCCGTGCTGTAATGGTTATATGGTTATATGGTAGGCTGCTCTGGAAGGTTAGATCGCCTGGGATCCAAGGAGAGGTAGCTGAATGGATAGCAAATTGGCTCCATGGAAGGAAGCAGAGGGTAATGGTGGAAGGTTGCTTCTCAGACTGGATGCCTGTGACTAGTGGTGTGCCTCAGGGTTCGGTGCTGGGCCCGTTACTGTTTGTCATCTACATCAATGATTAGTACGAGAACATACAGGGCAAGATTGGCAAGTTTGCTGATGATACAAAAGTTAGTGGTTTTGCAGATAGTGAAGATGGTTGTGAACGATTGCAGGAGGATCTGGATCGACTGGCCAGGTGGGCGGAGGAATGGTTGATGGAATTTAATACAGAGAAGTGTGAGGTCAAACAAGGGCAGGACCTACACAGTAAATGGTAGGCCTCTGGGTAGTGCTGTAGAGCAGAGGGATCTAGGAGTACAGGTTAGAAGTTGGGAGGTCATGTTGCAGTTGTATAAGACGTTGGTGAGACCTCATTTAGAATATTGTGTTCAGTTCTGGGCAACATGTTATAGGAAAGATATTGTCAAGCTTGAAAGGGTTCAGAAAAGATTTATGAGGATCTTGCCAGGACTAAAGGGTGTGAGCTATAGGGAGAGGTTGAGTTGGCTGAGTCTCTATTCAATGGAGTGCAGGAGGATGAGGGGAGATCTTATAGAGGTGTACAAAATCATGAGAGGAATAGATAGGGTAGTCTTTTGCTCAGAGTAGGGGAATCGAGAACCAGAGGACATAGTATCAAGGTGAAGGGGAAAAGATGTAATAGGAATCCGAGGGGGAACTTTTTCACACAAAGGGTGGTGGGTGTATGGAACAAGCTGCCAGATGAGGTAGTTGAGGCTGGGACTCTCCCATCATTTAAGAAACAGTCAGTCAGGTACATGGATAGGACAGGTTTGGAGGGATATGGACCAAGCGCAGGCAAGTGGGACTAGTGTAGCTGGGACATTGTTGGCCGGTGTGGGCGAGTTGGGCCGAAGGGCCTGTTTCCACGCTCTGTACATTGAACAAATTCTTGAAATTCTTTTTTTCTCCTAGTGTCACTTGATAGAATATGTTGCACTTTCATTACTTCCTCCGCCACAACACTCTATTACTTGTAATTTATGTTTGTGCCCAAGCGTCCAATTTTTCCCATGACTATTCACTGTTGGTTATTTCTCCTTTCAGTGTAATAAATCATGTTGTAGCTTCATTGGTTCCTAGCCAATTCCTCACAGTATTAAAAACAAATTGAGATAATATTAAAAATAGTTACTGCAGAGATGACTAACGTTCACCTCAGTCTACTGTGATTTGCGATATGTAGATTTTGTGCTTTTTTTCCCACGTTATGTCACAAAGGTCAAATACATTTTGGTGAACAAACTATAAAGGAAAAAAATTAAACCCACAAAGCATTTCTTTACCTACTATGCTCTGAACCCTTATTCTCACCACTCATGTCTTGGCCTATCTTTACTGCTCCTCATCCCTGCCAAATGAACTGAAGATCCTTGTCCACGTAGCCAAATCCTTTTATGGTCCCCCCCCCCACTCGGACGTGTACAGCCCTAAATATTACTACATCTCCTCACTCATTCAGCTCTAACCTCTTTTATATCCCACTTTTATTTTCCGGTTTTAAACAAGAACCTCATCTGTTTCTTACCGCACATGGCAAATAAGAATTTCATTGTTCCGTTGTCTATATATATGAGAATTAAACACTGTTGACTCTTGAATCTCAAGCTGTAACTTTTCCTGCTTGCTGCTTCATGTTCTTTCTTCAAACCCTATCAGAACCTATTAATTTTCTTTCGTGAGTTATGTTCTCTTGAAATGGTACCTACTTTTCACTTTTGCGAAGCTTATTGGGATATTTTATTACATTTTGAATAAAACATAACTTATTGTTATTTATTCTGTACAAATATTGAATAGTGTGCTCTTTTCCACACAAGTCAATTTATATTGATCCAATTAACCTGTTGATCTGAATCTTCAACAGGTGTCCTTCTGTCTGAGAAATCTTTGTCTTCAATAATTAAATCTGACAAAGTAATCAGCGTCCTCAAATTAATGGTGCCCTTTCCTTTCCCACGGCTTTTCATTAAAATGCTGTACATTTAGCTGGAAACATTCAGTTTTAATAAATTAGTACCAGATTTGTTCAATAAATATTTAGCTGAAGGCATCTTTGATTAGTTCAGATTACATAATTTTGTTGTTGTAATTCTTCCCTGGTTTCAATCATTTGAACCTTTTGGCAATGGTCTTTTAAAGTGATTGATTGTATTACTGATCCTGGACCTAAGTTCCAATCAAATGTATCACCCAATAGACTGTTTCTCTGCACGAAGCAACAAATTTCTGGTGACTGGTTAATTGACCAGTTCACTGAATTACCATTGCATTGGCAGAAGGTATTTTATATCCTATTTAATTGTCGTGTTTGGGGAAATTCATGTTCAAATTCTGCAAATCAGTCGATTAACTAATCAACGGATTTTGTTAGCAACAGATGTTGTCTCTTATCTCTGGGTTTTCTGATCTAATCTATAAAAATCCAGAGTAAAGGGCCTGTCCCATGGGCATGCGACTCCATGCGGCAAGCGCGACCTAACCGCAAGCGGGGGCCGCGCGGGAGCTGCGCGGAGGTCGAGTGATCCCCGTCCAGGGCCGGTCCCACCAGCATGCGGCTGCATGCGGCAAGCGCTACCAAATCGGAAGCGGGGCCGCGCGGAGGTCGAGTGACATCAAGACGGTGCGTACGGTGGCGAGGCGGTGTGCATGGCCTCGAGGCGGCTGCGTCCGGCGTCGAGGCGGTGCGCACGGCCGTCGATGCGGCGCGCACGGCATCGCTGCGGGGCGGCAGGCCATTGCCGCACGGAATTTTTGAACAGTGTCAGTTTTTCGGAGCCCCGCGCGATGTCGGGTCCAGCTCCGCACAACTCCATACGGCTCCGGCGATCGAAGTGGGACCGGCCCCGCGACATCTGCGCGGCCCCCGCACAGCCCCCGCTTGCGGTTAGGTCGCGCTTGCTGCATGGAGTCGCATGCCCGTGGGACAGGCCCTTTAGGTGATGTGCATCTGCATCTGGACATTCAGTTGGGAACATTGTTTGTAATTTTAAATCAGTATGCTCAGTGTAGGCTCATACAGACATATGAACAGAAAATTATTTACAGTAGATCGCAGAGATCTAAGCCTGATATGCCATTCATGGCTGAGCAAACTGTAACCTCAACTTTGCCTTCTTATTTATACATGGAAACATTCCGCCTTCTTCCTAGTCAAGAAATTACTTATCTTTCACTTTAAAACTCTGCATCTACTATAGTAGAGAATTTTAGAGACTGTCTCTTGAGAGCTTTCCCTTAATTTTAAAAAATAACCTTCACTAGCAGGTTCTCCCACAACAGAAAACATCCTGTTTACATCCACCTTGTCACGACCTCTAAAGATCTTGAATATTTCATAAACTGGCAGCTCAGTTACAGAGGGATCTTGATGTTGATTTACTCTCTGTTGTATGGTCCTGAGAGGAACTGGAATGTTCTACCAGGTATACAAAGCCAGGCCTGGGCCACTGAG
This sequence comes from Malacoraja senta, assembly GCA_038087875.1. NCBI lineage: Eukaryota > Metazoa > Chordata > Chondrichthyes > Rajiformes > Rajidae > Malacoraja > Malacoraja senta. The sequence goes on along the minus strand of JAXLNO010004012.1, from coordinate 47,777 downwards.
ACACCTGTGTTTTAGCCACACACATCCCCCAATCCAATAAGCGAGTTCAGTATTCCGAAAAACGCAAGGAATCATGGGATTTGTCAAAGATCATTCGCGATAAAGAAAAAGTGAACGAAGCGCTGGCTGTATAAACTGTGTATAAATTCTTATCTTTATTCATAATTTATATGTAAAAATATATTTAATCTGAGGAACGGAGGAGCCAGGTAGCAGGAGAGCTGGGTGTTACAGCGAGAGAGAAGGGGCAGATGCGAGTGGGAGACGGGAAGAGACTGGACCAGCGGAGAGACATTCTCGGCAGCTGAACTGCTGCATGTATACAGACCTGCGTTTCATCCGTAGTCAGGATCGAACCCGGGTCTCCGGCGCTGCAAGCGCTGTTGGATTGCTACTGGACCGTCCCCGTCTCCTCCCAAGTGTCCCATCCCTGTCCGGGGACAGCCAGAGATGTCCGGGGTGACCCTGGACACACGGAACACCGGCCTGGAGCAGTAGCGGCCCCAGGCTTACAGCCAGCGCAGAGAAGAAGCGCTAACTCCAGCTCAACTCTGCCTGTCCCACCGGGTTAACCGACAGCCCTGGACTGACGGTCCGCGCTGGCTGTAAACCTGGGGCCGCCACTGCAGAAAGCTGGAGTAACTCAGTGGGACAAGCAGCATCTCTGGAGAGAAGGAATGGGTGACGTTTCGGGTCGAGACTCTTCTTCAGATGATAAGTGTGGATTCCCGTTTTACCTATTCCCTATTACTCTACAATACGATATGTATACAACTTTATTTATGCCGGAGGGAAATTGGTCTGCCAACAGTCAAAAGATACAGTTACAAGGCATTGAAAGTGTCACGTGGACAATAACAATAATGAAATTCAAGTGACCAGTTATTGAACAGCACATATGTAACAAACATGAAATTAAATTAACAAGTGGAAAAGTCCAGGATATGAGGGATGTGCAAAGATGAGAGGGGGGGTGGGGGTTTGAGGGGGTGAGGGGGGTCAGCCTACCCATGACAGAAGGGGGAGGAGTTGTACAGTTTGAGAGCCATAGGGAAAAAGGATCTCCTGTGGCGTTCTGTGCTGCACCTTGGTGGGACCAGTCTGTTGCTGTAGGTGCTCCTCAGGTTGACCAGTGTGTCGTGGAGGGGGTGAGATGTATAGTCTAAGATGCTCCGCAGTTTGAGGAGACCACCTCCAGTTTGAGGAGACCACCTCCAATGAATCCAACTCCACTCCCAGGATGGAGCCAGCCTTCCAGATGAGGTTGTGGCTAAAGTCCCGGTTGAATTTAAAATCTAATAAAAAGTACAGAGATTTAGAAGTTCACCACAAAGGAGAACCATGATAAAGAATGGAGCCATTCCATGTGCAATTCTGCACATCCTTTTTTTTTTTAACACCTGCACATCCTGGGAGAGCAACACCAAATTGTTTCCATTTCTAGGTGGGGAATGATGTGTATGGTTTGGAAGAAGAGATACTATAAGACCAGAAGATGGTTACATAATGATGCATCTGAAAAACACAAAATAGGTTTTCAATAAAACTTCTAAAGTTACCAATTTAAAACTTAAGGCTAATCTGTCAAAGACATGCAAAAAAAATCACATCCATAAATCTGTCTGGATTTTTAAGACCATATTGGAGCTCCAGGATATGAATATTAAAAGAGTGAATAATCATCAATCCATATCTTGGTTATGAGTGTTCGCTTATTCCTGAAACTTTGATAAACTATGTTGTGCTGTTCACAGCCAATATTATCTCATCCGTTAATGGACCCAGAATGAAATACTGCACAAAATGATTCTTTATCAAGCAATCTTCATGCGGAAATAAATAACTGAAGATTATGCTCAGATGTATAATCAACTACAAAGCTATTAAGCTATCAGCATTGCTTTGATGTGTTGATATGTCAGATCTTGGACTGAAACAAATGAGAAGGCTTTGAGAATGAAAATAAATGATGTGCCTCAAGTGACTGAAAAATGTGTGTGGTCTGAAATCATCCCTGAAAAACATGATGAAAATACACAATCCAAATGTATGTGGCCTGGATATAATAGATACCATTTTATTGAAGACCAGTGCTGTGGCTTGAAAAAGTACTCGATTGGCTGCCAAGAGGAAAAATCCATCTCATTTGTGTCTTAAATGGGTAATCATTTATTTTTTAAGCCATGACCTCTTCAAGATTTTCTCACAAAAGGAAACGTTCTCTCCATAACTACTCTCCATAACCCCCAAGATGTTGTATATTTCAGTCAAGTTGTCTCTCACTCATTGACACTCCAGCAGAGACAAGCTTCACCTGTCCATTGTTTCCATTTATGATAATCCATTCAGAGGGAAGAGAAAAATGTTAGTGTAATTCTTATAATTTGACAGTACCAGGACATTACCAAAGTGAAGGGTATATTATAGGAGCAGAATTATTGAAATGTATTTGTACAGAATCATGGAGTTGGTGTACAATAAGAAAAAAGCCCTTTGGCCCGTCACCTCTGTACTGACCATCATATTAATTTCACTTGACTGCATTAATTCCATGTCTCTATGCCTTGCTCATTCAAATACCCGATGCCTCTTAATTGTTGTTACTGTTCCTGCCTCAACCACCTCCTTTAGGATCTCATTCCAGACACTAAATGTGTGTGCAATCCACGTGTCAGTTTTTAATTGAAGAGTAACTTTGCACAATAACTTTAAATTTTTAAATTTGTATTTTATTAGAAGTACATTACATTACAACCACATACATTAGTACTTGTCATTTATATCTTCTTACAATTAATGTACTCCATTTATTTTTTACACTAGAAAAGGAAAAGATTGAAAGAAAGAAGAAAGTGAAGGAAAAAGTGGAAGTGTAGGAAATGTGACAACAAAAAAGGACAAAGACCCTATAAGAGCAAAATTAAAAACAAAAGAAAAAGAGTTAAGAAATAGACCCTAGGAAAAAAAGAAAGAGAGAAAGAGGAAAAAGAGAGAAACAAATATTTTTATGAGCATTACGCAAATTGGACATACCAACTCTTCAACTATCATCCCCCCTTACCTGACCTCAATTTTTTTTTTTTAAAGTACTTTTGCACCTTATGTTTGTAATAATTCTATAAATGCAGACCACGTCAGGTGGAAATGATCTGGTTTACCTGCTAGGAGGAGTCTTATCTCTTCTAGGTGTAATGTTTCAAACATATTTGAAATCCACATATTTATAGTTGGTATTGGAGCCTTCTTCCAAAATTTTAGAATTAGCTTTTTTCCAGTTATTAACCCATAGTCCATTAGTTTCTTTTGAAACACATTTAGTTCTGGACCATCTTCCGTTATACCGAAGATAATCCATTCTGCTTTGGGTATCAGTCTTGTTTTAAATAACTTTGTAAAGATTTCAAAAATTTCATTCCAAAATTTTTGAATTTTTGTACAAGAAACGAATGAGTGCGTTATAGTAGCTTCTTAGGATTGACATTTATCACAAATAGATGATACATTTGGGAAAATTTTATGAATTTTAGTTTTCGAATAATATAATCTATGTAAAATTTTAAATTGTATTAAAGTGTGTCTTACATTAATCGAGCATTTATGCACGTTTAATAAGTATTCATTCCAACTTTCCTTTGAAATTTTAATAGCTAACTCTTGTTCCCAGTCTCTTCTGATACCCTCCGTAGATGGTATTTTGCACAATAACTTTGATGGTTGTACAGTTACATTGCAAAACAAAAATTAAATTCACTTCACCTACTGTGTTTCAGGACCTCAGATATTTTAAGTCAGAGAAAACACAGCGAGGTATGCTGAAAGAAGGATGGAGGGACGCTCAGAAGCCTATCATGTGCTCCTATAAGCTGGTTACCGTTAAATTCGAAGTCTGGGGCCTGCAGACAAGGGTGGAACAATTTGTACACAAGGTTAGTCAAACAAAAATGCACCCAACCTTAACCGAGCACGTATAATTATGTACCGTTAGGATCCTTTTTCATTGGATAGCAATCTAATCATGTCACACAGGTCAAGAACCTGCTGCATTTTCTCAAATAGAAATGTTTGTTGCTGTGAACCTTGGGCCATTATGATCAAGTAAGATTTGCAACATTGTTCTTGCTAAACACCTCATCAACTTCATCCTCCACACGATGTATGGAATTACCTCCAAACTCTAGCTGGTAGAGATGCTGCCACACAGAGCTAGCGGCGCAGGTTTGATCCTGACCTCAGGTGCTGTCTTTGTGGAGTTTGCACATTCTCCCTATGGGTTTCCTCCGGGCCCTCTGTTTTTTTTCCCCATATCTCAAAGACATGTGGGTTCTATTGGTCTCTGTAAAATTGCCTAATTTGTTGGGAGTGAAGACAAAAGTGGGATAACGTAGAACTAGTGCGAACGCATGAGTGAGTGTTGGCATGGACTTGTTTCCATGCTATATCTCTAAACTAGGAAAATAGCTCTTGATCAGAGCAGATTCAGAGAAGATGGAATTCCCATCTTGCTGGAATTCTGCACCAAAGATAAGGATCCAATCCACTGTCTCCTGCCTCTTTTGAAAGAGAACAACTTCCAAGATATTGAAACACATTAAAAATGAGTTGACTTGTGTTGATAAATTGGTTCCCTGAGAATCCTTACCAATTGTTTAATGATGCTTCTGTGTCAGCAGGTTATTCGGGATATTCTGATGATCGGCCATCGGCAAGCGTTTGCCTGGGTGGATGAGTGGTACGGTAAGTGGACTATTCACCCCAGCCTTTCACCTGGCTTCCCACATTAAGGATGGCGTAAAGATATGATTGCAGAAGCAGACTATGAAGCCATGCTGCTAGAAGATTTTTCTAACTCTGTAAAATAATTCATTTTCAAATTACTGGAACATGGTTAAAATATATTTGGCTATGCTATCTGTTTTTACCACCAGTTTTACAATATTATGTTTGGGTCTCTTCCATTCATCAATGCCAAGCCCAGCTCGGTAGAGATATGAACAGACTATTCAACCCCCAGGCTTGTTTCATCGTTTGTCATCATAGTTGTTCTGCTATCAGGGGAGGTTAAGCAAGAAGGAAATAAAGAATACAAGAGAGAAAAATAAACTTAATATTTGCTTAAAGACAGGACTATAATATTTGGTGATTAATATTGGAAACATGTTTGTGGAGATATTGCATTTCCCTTCAGTGATAGAGCAGGCACTCAAACCCTAAGCTCGCTCAATGTTCTTACCGCAAAGGGCTGCTGGATGTTGTTCCAGGTCAATGAAATATTTCACTCTCTTATTTATTTCTCTTCCAACGCAGGTGTCCAACTTGCATTCAGAACCCATCTAAAGGTATTGCCAAGATAATAAATCCAATCTGTAATGTACCTACCATTAGAGTTTCAACAACGGAAGCTATTTAATTTTACCATCTGTTTTTCCCTTCTTTTTTTCCCGACACTAATAATGAATACGGTTATGCAGCAGGCAGAAGTACGTTCATACATATGCCTCTACCTTACTGTATGAGTCTGGATACTAAATGAAAGACAGAATTTAATGATGGGGTCAAGTCTGTCTAAGCCCAAATCTATCCACGCACATACACTATCTCCACAGATCTGTTTCCAACATCAATCACCAATATTCAAGATTCAAGAGAGTTTATTGTCATGTGACCCAGATAGGACAATGAAATTCTTGCTTTGCTTCAGCACAACAGAATATAGAAGGCATGAATATAGAACAGATCAGTGTGTCCATATACCATTATATAAATAGATACACACATGAATAAATAAAACAGATAATGGGCTATTAATGTTCAGAGTTTTGTTTGAGTTGAGTTTAATAGCCTGATGGCTGTGGGGAAGCAGATATTCCTGAACCTGGACGTTGCAGTCTTCAGGCTCCTGTACCTTCTACCTGAAGGTAGCGGGGAGATGAGTGTGTGGCCAGCATGGTGTGGGTCCTTGATGATACTGCCAGCCTTTTTGAGGCAGCGACTGCGATCCAGGACAAGGGGTCACAGCTTAAGGATAAGGGGGAAATCCTTTAAGACCGAGATGAGAAAAACATTTTTCACACAGAGAATGGTGAATCTCTGGAACTCTCTGCCACAGAGGGTAGTTGAGGCCAGTTCATTGGCTATATTTAAGAGGGAGTTAGATGTGGCCCTTGTGGCTAAAGGGATCAGGGGGTATGGAGAGAAGGCAGGTACGGGATACTGAGTTGGATGATCAGCCATGATCATATTGAATGGCGGTGCAGGCTCGAAGGGCCGAATGGCCTACTCCTGCACCTATTTTCTATGTATCTATGTATCTATACCAATACTAATAGAATGGGTAGTCCTGTGTTTAAGCAAATATTACATTTATTTGTCTCTCTGGTAATTTCAGACTCCATTTATTTCCTTCTTATTACATCTCCCTCGTTGTCTTTTGTTTTCCATGAGCTGTCACTGCCCTTTTTCATCACTATTTGGCGAGACCAAGTGCAGGCTCGGCGATCGTTTCACTGAACACCTCCTCTCAATCCACCTTAACCTATCTGATCTCCCGTTTGATCAGCACTTTAACTCCCCCTCCCATTCCCAATCTGACCTTTCTGTCCTGGGCCTCCTCCATTGTCAGTGAGGCCAAGTGCAAATTGGAGGAACAGCACCTCATATTTCGCTTGGGTAGCTTACACCCCAGTGGTATGAACATTGAATTCTCTAACTTCAAATAGCCCTTGTTTTCCCTCTCTCCATCCCCTCTCCTTCCCAGTTCTCCCACCAGTCTTACTGTCTCCGACTACATTCTATCCCTGTCCTGCCCACTCCCCTGACATCAATCTGAAGAAGGGTCTCTACCCGAAATGTCACCCAATCCTTCTCTCCAGTGATGCTGCCTGTCCCGCTGAGTTACACCAGTATTTTGTGTCTATCATCACTATTTGAGTCATTCAATCCCTCCTGGACATCTATCACAGCTCCTCCTTTTTGTTCACCCTGTTCCTTCCTCCTGTCTCTGCAACTTACTTAATGGGAAGGGTTACTCTGTCTCTTTCCAACTGCACAACTGTGATCTGAAGCATTGCCTTGCAGATAACTCACACACATGTAAGGCTAATAATGCCATGTTTATGGCACTCACTAGCCACTATTTCTATAGTTTAACCATTGTTGGTAAAATCTTCTACAAGCAAAATTCCTTGAAATATTTATGTAAATACATGACATTGTCCCATGAGTTCATTGAGGTTGCACATTTTGAATCGTTGTGTTTCTTAGCTCTACGCTCTCTTTGCTTACTAATTTACAATGTTTACACTTACTACCCAATGCCAATCTATTCTTCACTGTATAACGTAACTCCGGTAGGAATTGCAATAAAGCTGCAGTGAAATATATTGAATGTCATCTTTGTATGAAGACCACCTTTATGGCTCTTTTAATAATCAGTTCAAGTCGTCAACTTTATTTGTCACATACACATACAAGACGTACAGTGAAATGAAAGTGGCAATGCCTGCGGGTTTGTGCAAAACAACAGAACAACAGAACAGAACCAGTATTTACATTTTTTTTTAAAGACACAACAGTAATTACGCCCCGGTGAGATCAGAGTTTACAGTCCTGATGGCCTGTGGGAAGAAACTCTGTCTCATCCTCTCTGTTTTTGCAGCGTGACAGCGGAGGCGCTTGCCTGACCGTAGCAACTGGAACAGTCCGTTGCTGGGGTGGTAGGGGTCCTTCATGATCTTGCTGGCTCTGGATCTGCACCTCCTGGTGTATAGGTCCTGCAGGGGGGTGGGGTGCGGGGGGGGGGGTGGAGTGTAGTTCCCATGGTGCGTTCGGCTGAACGCACTATTGTCTGCAAAGCCTTGCCAAACCAGATCGAGATGTTTCCGGTCAGGATACTTTCTACAGCACCAGAGTAGAAGGATTGAAGGATCCTCAGAGAGACTCTGAATTTCCTCAGCTGCCTGAGGTGGTAAAGGTGCTGTCTTGCCTTCCTCACCAGTGCAATGATATTTTGTATTTGTATTATTATTAATAAATCTATGAAGCATTTCCAAAAGGTAGGTGTTAGTGATTATTTTCACAATTTAAGTGTATTGTGTTTCTTAATAATTGATCAACAACATTAGCACAAGTAAGCGCTTCTTAAGTTGTGCCACCGAACGTTATGCATTAATGTCTGAAATGTTGTTTTATTTAGAGGTCTTGTAGCAGGTCTTCTGGTGATCTTCTGGAAGACATTTTCTTGAAGATCCGTTTGGCTTAAACCTTCACATTTCCTATTGATTGCACTTTATAGAAGCTCTTTTCCTTTATTCTCCCTACAACAATCCTACTGCTTCTAGTCTTTTTTTAATTCCTACCCTGCATCTTTATCTCCAACTGGCCACACTATCTTTATGACTAGATGTGCATAAAGCTAGTGCCCCTGCTGCTTCTGGAACCTTCCGTGCCTCCACCTGGAATGGCGTCTTTATTTTATGTTTTCCTCCCAGAAACCACTACATGCCTTGAGTTTAATGTCCTCAACAGAAAATGCAAAGAAACATCTTGAACTTTTTGCAGATATGACAATGGATGACGTGCGGAATTATGAGAAAAATATGCATGAACAAACGAACATAAAAGTTTGGTTTGATCAGCCTTCCACAAATACTCCTTCAACGAATGAAATACAGAGTGATGGCAACACAAGCGTATGTTATACTTTTCCTGAAGTACATTTGAAAACAAACCTCCTATTCTTTGGGAAATAAAGATATCATTATGTGTTCCCGTTAAATATGATCTGTAAAAAACAATATTAAATTAGGCATCAATTAATGAGAAATCTCACATAGGGCTTCTGTAAGGTCAATTTTTTTTTGTTGGGCTTTTCAACAATCAGTTTACCCACTTAACATTAACCATTATCTTGAAACTTGCTATTGCCATTTTCTCCCATGCTGAGCCCAGATAGATGTTTACTTCTTTCGTCCTCTTGTCCTGAACACAACTACTTAGGCTGGATGTGTAACAAGGAACTGCAGATGCTGGTTTGCGAGCCTCCCCATGAGTTATTTCAGCTTCAAAGAGCCTTACAAAAGCCCAGACGATGGAATGCAGCAAACTATTCACCTGAACAGGGCATCCTAACCAGGACCTATTCTTCTCAGTTCAGAGTAGAACAAACTGGATGTCAGGATCAAACTTGGACACCATCCCCTGGGAAATTTAAAGCATAATAGTTACTGGAAACCTGAAATAAAAACAGAAAATACTTCAAATGTTCAACAAATCAGGAAGTGTCTGTGGAACAAGAAGCAGAGTTAACGTTTCAGGTATAAGACCCTTCACCACAGCTAAGAAAAAGGTCTTTAACCTGAAAAGTTAACAGGCTTCTTTTTCCACTTTTTATACATTCTCTGTAAAACCACATCATGTAGTACCACTGGAAAAGCAACAACCTTTTTTTCAACCATATATTGTGTAGACAGTAGATACAAGGAACTGCCGAAGCTGGAATTATGCATAGAACACAAAGTGCTGGAATAACTCACTGATTCAGGCAGCATCTCTGGAGGTCATGTATAAGTGACATTTCAGGTTGGAACCCATCTTCAGAGCCCGAAGAAGAATCCCAACCTCAAACTTCGCCTATCCATGCCCTTCAGAGATACTGCCTGACCTACTGAATTACTCCAGAACTTTGTGTTCTATTACATAGACAACAGAGTTGCTAATCTCAACAGCGATTGCATTTTACTAGTGTGAGGGATTAATTTGAGGATAAATTGACAGGATGGCATAGACTATCCTTCTCACATATGGCCCTGTGTTATAGTTCTAGTGTATACTAAAAGTCTACAGAGTGCAATTTGAGAAGCCATCAGTTTGCTGGCAGCTTAATGAGGTTAAATATTGCCACCGTCTTTATTCCAAATCACATGCAGACCAGTATTACAGCTGCCAGCTCACGTTCTCTGAGATTGTAGCAGGATGTTATAGTTCAGCAATTGCCAAGTTTAGCTTTGATTGTGATTCATTGACCATCATTGTAACATTTCCCCTCCACCAGCTGATAAATGAAGTATCAATTGTTCCAGGTTTACAGATTTTCAAATGTGTTTGATGCTCAGTACACGGAGCAAATGTTGAAAAGGAAGAGATGCTGATCTGATCTGTTCCTTCGAGACCGAAAAACCTTACAGCATGGAAGTTCAAGTATCTTCAATAGACACGGAATGATTAAACACAACAAATCCTCTGTGTTCTAGGTGTCAAATCCAGTCATAACTTGAAAAATACAAGATTCTTAAGATATGAGAGGTCAACAAAGGCAGGTGAATTAAGGGAGTTTAATGTTTCATTATGACTTGGGACTGGGTTATAAGGCCCAGTTTCCAATTTGTAAATGACACAAAACTTGGTAACATGAACTGTGATGAGTAGATCATCAATTTCATGAAGACTTGGATAGACTGATGGAATGGGCAGATAGGCAGCAGATGAAGTTTAATACTGAGAAATGTTGAGAATGAGAAGAGATGATGTAGGGAAACTAGGGGGGCGGGGACAATTCTAAAAGTGAAATGAGAACAGAAAGTTCTGGGTATAATTGTGCGCAGTTTGATGAAAGAGGCATGAAGGATTGAAAAAGTGGTTAAAACAGCTTGTGTGAGTACAGGCTTTATAAGGAAACATAGAATAGAAATGCAAGTGTGTCATGCAGAACCTTAGAATACAATTCCAGATGCCGCACTTAAAAAACAATAAAGGTTTTTGGGATGATACCAAACCTTTATGTCTTTTGAGGGAAGTTTAGTTCTGTAGATAGAGTAGGGAAGATGGAATCAATCTCCTTAGAACAGAAGCGTTTGGAAGGCCACCCAATAGAATTATTTAATGTCATGAATTGCATTGACAAAGCAGATAGAGAGAAACGGTTCTTCATGGCAGAAGAATCAAGAATTAGGGACATAGAACAACTGGCAAAAGAACACGAAGTGGCATGAAGAGAGAGTGATTAGGATCTAAAATGTACATCCAGATGGAGTAATGGAGACAGATTTGGTTATAGCATTCTAAAGGTATGAGGTAAGCAATTGAAAGGAACAAACTTGTGGACGTATGGGAGAGGGTGAGGAGTGGGACTAGTTATTTTACTCCTACATAAAGCTGATATGGACACTATGGAATAAATAGTCTTTCCTTACTGATTTCATTCTGCAATTCTGATATGAATTTAAAGCATCATACAAGAAATATGAAATAGAATGGAGCGGCTGGGCTTGTATACTCTGTAATTTAGAAGGATGAGAGGGGATCTTATTAAAACATATAAGATTATTAAGGGTTTGGGCATGCTGGAGGAAGGAAACATGTTCCCGATGTTGGGTGAGTCCAGAGCCAGGGGCAACAGTTTAAGAATAAGGGGTAAGCCATTTAGAACGGAGATGAGGAAAAAAAACTTCACACAGAGAGTTGTGAATCTGTGGAATTCTCTGCCTCAGAAGGCAGTGGAGGCCGTTTCTCTGGAGGCTTTCAAGAGGGAGTTAGATAGATCTCCTAAAGATAAAGTAGTGAAGGGATATGGGGATGAGGCAGGAACGGGGTACTGATTGAGGATGATCAGCCATGATCACAGTGAATGGCGGTGCAGGCTCGAAGGGCCGAATGCCTACTCCTGCACCTCTTGTCTTTGTCTATTGTCCATTGACTTTAAACATGGAAATAATTTCCTGCTCAAATAGACCACGGGCTGATGTATAATGGTTTAAAATATATTTACTTGAAATAAGTAAGTTGTTCATGATAGAGAAAACATCTTCATAAAATGGTAGATGACAAATGGTAAGTAAACCGTGGCATGACTAGTTATAGCAGCAATGCAAGGTTTCATATGCATTCACAAAGTTTGTTCACATAATATGAGCCCTTCTGAAGGGTTCATGTATGTGTTGAAAGAAAGCATTTCATTCACCATTTTATGTTTGATTTTACATACATTCAATTAATATTTGCACAGCAATATCAAAAAGTTGCCAAGAGGAAAAATTGTGGAAGAAAATCTGGAACATTTTTTTAACTTGATAACATGTGATTAGCCAATTCGCTGCACCACGTTTTTGGAATTGTGTGTTTCTCTTTTTTTAATTTATTGTGGATATTGGGGCGTTTTGGAAGAGGGCAGGCATTTTAAAGAGGACAGGCAAAAGATACTGTCATTTAATATCTTTAATCATTTGTAATTATAATACCAGCTTATTCAAAGTTGTCCATTGCCACTGATATTTTTACAAATCAAAAATTTCTCCCCTATTTCCTAATGTATTCTGTTATGTGTCTTTAAAGATATACATAATATTTACATTTCAAAAGCCATATTCTTCCATGAAAATGCATGTTTGGATATGACGTATATTGCTAACATATTGTATGTATTTGTATGTATAACTTGAAAGATTCAAGGCCATAACACATTTTGCTTTATAAACCATTAATTTTAAACAATAAAAGTAGTTTGCGGGTCACTATATAAAATATTTTACAGCTAACTGCATATTTTATTTGCAGTGTAGGCAAGCAGTGAACTGCAATTAGTTCTATATAAGAGACATTACAATTTGTACTGATATTCTTTCTCCTTTGGTTTTCAATTGAAAGACATGACAATGGATGAAGTTCGGGAATTTGAACGAGCAACTCAGGAAGCCACCAACAAAAAAATTGGAGTTATCCCTCCTGCAATTACGATCAGCAATATTGTTATGCCTTTATTAGCCCGCAGCGGACCTTCTAGTGCTCCAACCACACCTCTTGCCTCAGAAGCTCCAGAATTCTTGGCAATTCCCAAGGATCGCCCTCGGAAAAAGTCTGCTCCAGAAACTCTTACTCTTCCAGATCCTCGGGAGAAACACAGCACATCTACAATATCCAACATCGATGCCTCTGGCGAGCCTTCTGTGCCCAAGCATAACTAACTTTCTGTCTGTGACAACAGGCTCGTCATTCAGATTTCAGTATTAGATGACATTCTTCTTTACCGTCACTTGTTTTCGTCCTTAATCTCAAACTCGCATGCTAGTTGCCTACTTCCTTGGGTCCCCTAGGTGTAAATTGCAAGGAAATCAATGTGCTCCATGTCTGCAGATTTTTATCTATCAAAATGGATCAAAGCTTCTCCAGAGCAGGGAATATCATTGTAGGGAGCGAATGCAGTTTAAATTCTCCAAGTGCTGATGACAAGTAAACATACCTGCTGCCGATGTACATTGAGAATTCACAGATGCCTTTCCCAGCATTTTCCCAGCATTGATAGCCAAGGGCTGCAAATCTCAGAGAACACTGTGATTTTCCTACTGCTGATGGATGAGATTGCTGGTGCCCACTGGGAAGATTTATCCCTCCATGTTCTACGTATTCACGTACAGTAAGTGTATCAGTGCAGTAACATTTAAACCTGAGCTCTCATGTTGAATTCAAGAGTAATTTGTGTTTGCTCACCTCCTGCATGGTGATAGATGAGCCTTGATGACTTGGGACCAAAATCATTTATCCACCCTCAGTGGGACCTAGGTAGACTTTCAAAGCATTCGGCATGTGTTGGCTTTGGTTCCATACCAAGACACACTATGTTCTTCGACACTATATTCTATGTTCTCAATTCACCAGTGATGGTCTGTGGATTAGAACCATGAAAATGATGTGGCACAGAACCAAGCCATTAAGTCCATCCATTTGTGCAATTTTTCCCCATAGCCCTGCATTATTTTCCCTTTCCAATTGCTCTTTTAAGCCAGATGTATTTAAAACGCTCAAGTGCCCATTGTTCACATAAGCCCTTCATCATGAGCTATTTGATGATGGAGACAAACCTGGACCCACCTTGCATGTTCCCCACTGGTTCGGATGAATAGAGGGGGCCAGGGTGACTTTCAACCAGTTTCCCTGCAAGGAATAACATCACTTGTGGCAGCCCCAAATCACAGTCAACCAGTGAACAAATCTAATCCTTGCTTCATAAAAGTAGTAACTGTACTTTAAAATTCTTTAGTTATTAAGTCTTTTGGTTATAGTGAGGATATAATAAAACATTTGATAAAAGAAGATACAAGGAAGGAACTGTTGATGCAGGTTTACAAAAAAAGACACAAAGTGCTGGAGTAACTCAGCCAGTCAGGCAGCGTCACTAGAGAACAGGGATAGGTGACGTTTGAAGAAGGGCCCCGACCCGAAACATCACCTATCCATGTTCTCCAGAGATGCTGCCTGATCCACTGAGTTGCTCGAGCATTTTGTGTCCCTTTTTATTAAATAAAAGGAAGTTCCACCTTTCCTGTGCAGCCTCGTGGCAACAGAGTTGAAGGTGATAAAATAGGCATTGTTTTTAATCAGCCTTAATCATGCCACCACAGGAAGTTTATCTTATAAACTGCGAAAATAAAAGTGGTTTTCAAACTCCACCCAAAGCTGCCTCCACAAAACCCCTCGTGGGCCTGGAAACAGGTCATTCACCTTGTCAGGAGAATATTGTTTACCACATCTGAAGTCATCAAGGAGGAAAGAAGAACTTTGGATAAGCTCAGCAGGTGAGGCATCATTTGACTGACCTTTCATCAACGTGAAATGTTAACTCTGCTTTGATGATGCCTGATCCTGCTGCGCATTTCCTGCATTTTCTGTGGTTTTTTTTTTTTTCATTTTGGATTCTCACCAGCATTTTGCTTTTGATAAATCAAAGCCATTTGCAAAAACAGGAGGCTGAGCATTTTGTGAAAATCATCTTTTTAAACAGATATTTCCTAAGAGTTGGGATCAATACTACAAGGAAAACATTTGAGATTAATAGGATTATTTAGATATCATACCAACACTTCTTTTCAATGGTAAATACAGTTATAAATATATTTAAATCATATGGTGATAGTTACTGAAATATTTATTTTCCAAACAATGTTGTTGGAAGCAATGTTGTTGGAATCGCGTATTCAGTTTGCCTAATTTCCCCAAGTTATGTATGTTTTGTTTTTATTGGCTACCAATTCTCACCCATCTCAAATGCAAATGGTATTTTTTGAGTTCTGGAATATGTAGAAGCTCTGTATAATGTTCTGGTTAAATAGACACATCCGTTTAGTTATCTTACTGTGGAGAAATTATTTCTGCCTGGTTTTTTACCCTATGATTGGAACTTTAAACTACTGAGGAAGATATTTCCAAGAATTGTAGTTCTGAAAAACAGATTGGGAAACAAAAAATGGCCTGGTGCTGATCCAAGTGTGCTGGTCTCCATCTGGAGGTTCTCCTGGCCTCAGATGGGTAACTGCTTGGGATGTTGCAACCATCCTCAGGACTCAGAGTTAAGGAAAGATAAAAATCGTTCTGATCTCTCTCTCTCTCTTTTGATTCCATACGTGTGGAGACCCAATGAGTTCAAAATCTAGCTTGTGAAGTCCCGCCACCATTGAATAGCCTGTCAACATGGAGTATTTATATTGAATAATGAACAGTGGCCAATTGGGATAAACTGCTGTTCAACTACTGTGTGTGAGGAGAATTACTGCCCTCAGGAGGAAAGGTGAAAATAAAAGTTGAGAGCACAAAGCATTAGTGAGGTCTGACAATGTCACCCGACAGGTGAGTACCTCAGAAGAATGCAGAAGTAAAGGACACGAAAGATCTCTTACCTTCAGACATTCAGTGACATGTAATCTGTTATGCTCGGGTTCACTACATGAAAAATCCATCTTGTGACAAACATTGAACAGTTTTGCATAGGACAGTATTGTGTATAAGCAGTACGATGTAAATATTCTGATGATTTGTTAATTTAAGGATGAAGTTACCTTAGATGAGCTAAAGGATCCACTGTTAAAGTTTGTTACCTAGCATGTTACGATAAACCAACTGTAGTAAAACCTCACATTGCTATTCAGCTGAGTTATCATTAAAAGAAATAAAAAGCTTTTATCGCTGAATGAAAGTAAATTGCTTCTATAATTATTCGGGTAATCATCTTGCTAGTTTTGTACTTGGTAGTATCTTTCAACTTTTGGACTAAAATAGGAAAAATATATATAATTTTCTACTTCTTCACTGTTGCAGAAAATATGTCAATCATTACACAAAGCTAAAATAACAGGTAGCAAGCAACACTTCATGACTCAAATTACAAATTGTAGCAAGGAATTGCTTTCCTTTACAATAGCCAGATTGTAGTCATTGTCCCGTGACTCACCACAAGAACAATACTAAACGTAATTTGGCATCCAGCCACATGGGTAAAGTAGGACAGATGACTGAAAATGTAACCTGAGAGGTGTATTTCAGGGAGCATCTCAGAATAGCAAGGGGTGGGAGTGCCCAAATCCCCTTGCAATAAAGTGTAACCTAGAGTTGCTCTCCTGATTGCACACTGTACCTACAAATTAACTTTCAGTGTGTCAAGGACACCCAATTCTCTTAGAGCATCAACACTTTTCAACTCCTTAACATGTAAAAGAAATTCTTTCCACCAAGGATAATCTAACATTTTTCCACACAATCCTGCTTCCATGTCCTTGTGTGTTCATTTTGCCACGACCAACCCCCCCCCGCCTAATTTTTTGCACAGCCAAAAAGCTTTGACGCGTCAACAAACTTGAGACATTTTATGTCATCCATTCATCCATATTATTGAAACAGGTACAGATATAAATGGGGCACCAATCCTTGTGGCACTCGATTAGAAGTAGTCACTTTGTACAGAGAACCCTTTTTCAGATGTGGAAAAGATAATCATATCTCTAACACAAATAAGTTGAGTTACTTTATTGTCATATGTACCTAGGTATGGTGAAATGTTTTGTTTTGCACACAATCCATAAAATCAGTCCATGTTTGCAGGAATGAGTGAATCTGGATACACAAAGAACTGTAGATGCTGATACCTTGAGCTAAACACAAAGTCATGGAAATAGGCAGAAAATACAAAGCAGCCAGCATTTTGTGTCTATCTTTGGTGTAGTACCAGCATCTGCAGTTCCTTCCCACACACAAGTACTCAGCGGGTCGGTCAGCATGCGTAGGAAGGAACTGCAAATGCTGGTTTAAACAGAAGACACAAAGTGCTGGAATAACTCAGCAGGTCAGATGGAGAAAAGGAATAGATGACATTTTGGGTCAAGATCCTTCTTGAGACTGAGAGTGAAGGGAAAGGGAAATGAGAGATATAGACGGTGATGTATAGAGATATGGAACAAATGAATGAAAGATATGCAAAAAAGTAATGATGATAAAGGAAAGTCCATTGTTGGCTGTGGGGAAGGTGATAATGAGTTATACACAGTGAATCACAACAGGACGACAGTGAATCTAGTATAGCGACTAGGGTTGAGGAGGGACAGGGAGAGAGGGGATGCAAGGGTTACTTGAAGTTAGAGAAATCAATATTCATACCGTTGGGTTGTAAGCTGCCCAAGTGAAATATGAGGTCTGTTCCTCCAATTTGCGTTTGGCCTCACTCTAACAGTAGAGGAAGCCCACGACAGAAAGGTCAGTATGGGAATGGAAAGGGGAGTTAAAGTGTTAAAGAAGGAACTGCAGATGCTGGAAAATCAAAGGTACACAAAAATGCTGGAGATACTCAGCGGGTGCAGCAGCATCTATGGAGTGAAGGAGATAGGCAACGTTTCGGGCCGAAACACTTCTTCAGAAGCATTTTGTGTCTACGCCCTGGAAGTGCTCAGTGGGTCAGGCAGCATCTGGGCAGAATGAGTGTGGACAAGTTTCACTGGTGCTGTGCGCTCCTTCGGCCGCGGAGGGCGCTGCGGCGGGGCCGCGGCAGTTTGGTCGCGCAGGCGCCGTGCGGTGAGCGGGACAAGATGGCGCGGCTGTACGAGGAGTTCACGCTGTGTGGACTGCAGGCCGGTGACGGTGGCGACCACCTGCGCGCCGTGGAGCCCGCCCGGCCCGGCTGCGTCCTCGTCACCCGTGAGGAGCGGACAGTCACCGTGTACAAGGTGAAGCTGCGACCGGCGCGGCGACGGCGGGTCCCGGGACGGCGCGTTGGCACCGTTACCGGGGGAGTGAGTGGAGGAGAGGGAGTAAAATGACGGCTCGGCCTCCGGCCCACAGTGAGGGAGAGGGGGAGAACTGAGGAGCTGAGGGACTGGAGGGGGGGAGATACCGGGAGGGGAGGGGAGAGGAGAGGGACGAGGACTGCAGGGGACAAGAAGGGCAGGGGAATGGGGAGAAGCAACGAGCTGGTGAGGGGGAGAAGCAAAACGGAGGGAGGGAGGGAAGAAGGAGAAGCCGGGGGAGGGGGCGGATGCGGGAAGAGGGAAGGGGAAGAGGGAAGAGTTGAGAAGAGGAAGGGAGGTGGGGGGAGATAAAAGAGATGCGTCTGTGCTCCCTGTGGTTGTGATGGTGTAACAGGGACACCCCTCGTCAGATCTCTATTTATTAACCAATGACGACCAGAATCAAAACCAAGCACCATAACACTACAACGACAAGCACCATCACTTCATCCAAACTCATCTTCAAACACCTGGATCTAGGACTCAGCCCCCGCCCCCGCCCCGCCCCGCCCCCGGAACTGGATCATTGACAAGGATACAAGGATACAAACTTTGTGGATGCTTTCAAGAGAGTGCTGGATAGGGCTCTTAACGATAGCGGAATCTGGGGATATGGGGAAAAGACAGGAACGGGGTACTGATTGGGGATGATCAGCCATGATCACATTGAATGGCTCGAAGGGCCGAATGGCCTACTCCTGCACCTATTGTCTATTGACATTTATTATCACATTATGATCATTATAAGATCAAGTGATAGGAGCAGAATTAGGCCATTTGGCTACTCCGTCATTCAACCGTGGCTGAGCTGTCTCCCTCCTAACCCCATTCTCCTGCCTTCTCCCCATAACCTCTGACACCTGACTGCCTGACCCCTAAACTATAATCAGAGAGGATAGGCATCACAGCATCCTTTGTGATAATTCTCAACACCAATGTCCTGCAAGAATGTATTCTTGGCACCTTATTTTCTGTCTACACACTCACAACTCTGAATCCTTGTTGCACTGCTATCATGTGGTGGAGGACACCTTTTTGGGGCTAATTGAGCCAAGGTGTTGGGTGTTTTCTTGGGTTGCTGTAGATCCTGTTTCGCAGTGTTATAAAGTATCAACAGATGGTATTGAGAAGTTCTTCAAAGTCGCAAACCTTTCCAAGGCACCATGGAAGCTATTTGTTTTATAAATGGTGAACAGACTGCTATTTCAATTAGTAAAGAGCAGGAAGGTTTCAGGGCAAAATTGCGTAACCAAGGTTTGCTGTTAAAGGATTAATTACCAGTGGTAGGTTGATTACATTTGGGAATGTTGAAGAGAAAATGGACCGATTGCTGCGGGGCCAATGGAAGTTGGAGATAGCAGTAAAGTTGTGGAAGAATTTTAATGTTCGCTCATGAAAAATGTTACATTTATGTATTTTCCTGGTGTCCATGAATCAGTGTTTCTGTCAGTTTATGGGAATGGAATATAATTAGGGTGGCGCAGCTGGTAGTGCTGCTGCCTCAGTGCCAGAGACCCAGGATTGGTCCTGACCTCGGGTGCTGTCTGTATGGAGTTTGCACGTTCTTCCTGTGACCGTGTGGGTTTCTTCCGGGTTATCCTGTTTCCTTCCACATCCCAAAGACGTGCGAGGTTGTAGGTTAATTGGCCTCTGTAAATTTCCCCTAATGTGTAGGGCGTAGATGAGAAAGTGGGATAACGTAGAACTAGTGTGAATGGGTGATTGATGGTCGGTGTGGACTCAGTGGACCGAAGGGCCTGTTTCGAAGCTGCAATGCATGCAAAGTATAAAGACCCTGGGGGTGTGCCAAGGTCTTGTACGGTGCCCTGTGATTCAAGTATTTTTCTTCCTTCAGGGACTGGGATCCATAAATAACAGAGTTCAGGATGTAAACAAATAACAAATGCATTTTAAGCAGTGTTGTGTTTTGTTTGTACATTGAAGGTGTCAGACCAAAAGCCTCTGGGAAGTTGGACAGTTAAGCAAACCCAAAAAATCTCTTGCCCTGCAGTTTACAATGACCAGACTGGAGAATATGTTGCAGTTCATGATCACAAGGTAAGAATTTGGGGATTTGCTTATTGACATGTGTCTGACAAAGTTATATCAATTGAAGTTCTAACTCTTATAGACAATAGGTGCAGGAGTAGGCCCTTCGAGCCAGCTGATGGCTGATCATCCCCAATCAGTACCCCATTCCTGCCTTCTCCCCATATCCCCTGACTCTGCTATTTTTAAGAGCCCTATCTAGCTCTCTCTTGAAAGTATCCAGAGAACCTGCCTCCACCGCCCTCTGAGGCAGAGAATTCTACAGACTCACAACTCCCTGTGTGAAAAAGTGTTTCATCGTCTCCGTTATAAATAGCTTACCCCTTATTCTTAAACTGTGGCCCCTGGTTCTGGACTCCCCCAACACCGGGAACATGTTTCCTGCCTCTAGCGTGTCCAAACCTTTAACTATCTTATATGTTTCAATATGATCCCCTCTCATCCTTCTAAACTCCAGAGTATACAAGCTATGTAGTTAACAAAATGTTTGTTAAAATGTCTATTGAACCATTTTCAAGAGGGAAATATTAATACATATCTATTTTCAGCATCGGACAGTGCTTTGTGATAATACATCCTGAAAGCAGCCTCCCCTTACTCTTAAATCTTCTATTCCAGTTAAAACCAAGTTGTCCATACCCACCTACAAAAAGCTTGCATTTAGTTTATATTTCCTCGATGTAGAAAATAGTTTGCAAGTGTGTTCTCCTTGGGGGAAAAAGTGACATATCTAATTTTGAAATATGCTAACGCTGAATATCATTGCCAGTAGCAAGAGAGAGTCAAGAGTGTTTAATTGTCATATGCTCTAGATCTGGAACAATTAAATTCTTGCTTGGTGCAGGTCTGCAGACTGATTAAACGTAACAATATAATAAATATATATATATATATACAATACATTATAAGTAACATCAGGTAAACCAGACCAGAAAAGTGCTAGTGCATCCAATATGATTTTGATGAGTTAACATTATTTATTTTCATCTCGTCCCTTTCTAGGTTTTAAGGATATGGAAAGATGAAGATGCAAACCTGGAAAAAGCTTTCAAAGCAACAGTAAGTTGATGCAGGTTACCACCATTCATTTCAAAACAATCCGCCCACTCCCCTGACATCAGTCTGAAGAAGGGTCTCGACCTGAAACGTCACCATTTCCTTCTCTCCAGAGATGCTGCCGGTCCTGCTGAGTTACTCCAGCATTTTGTGTCTACCTTCCGTTCAAAACAAAATGGTTTTGAATTATCTTGCTTCATTAAGCAATTTCTATCAGTCGGAATGAGTAATAACATTTTAACAGAAACTTGCAGTTTATACACAGGTGACCTTTAAGATTATAATTTGCAAGTGAATCGTGAAGAAATTCTTTTTTGGGAAATTAAACCAAAAAAAGCGCAACCTTTAAAAGTACGAATGTTTTAATATATAATAGTTTTATTTGTATCTATAATACTTGAGATCCACTTAAACAATTTTGAACAATTTTCAAAAGCCAACAGGTGGGTCTTGATGAATAAGCTTTGCGTTTTACAGGCAGCTCATTCTTGATGCAAATAATTTAGTTTTCTGAAAAAGATGGATTTGATAGCATTTGAATGTTATGTATTTTGGAGATGAAGAGGAAGTAGATCAGGATATTGAAATGTGTTCTGTTTTAGGAGCAATATTGAGTATCACACCATTGTACAAAAGCATCATCTCCCTACAATCCCTACCCAATTTAATCCACAGGGTACAGCAGTCCTGCAGGACCTATGTTACTGGAAGCCACCACATTGCAAGGCTGTAACACCACACACCGTTCCTTAAGACCAGCCTGATAGCTTTTGATAATCCATTCCTGTCAAAAGCACATTTCAGGTTGTTAAATCTCTCTGTTTAGAGACTATCAAAAATTATGTAAAGGGATTAAAAGTACTATAGATATAAAAAATCTATTGTAAATTAGTGACGACATT
Source organism: Malacoraja senta (assembly GCA_038087875.1). Classification (NCBI taxonomy): domain Eukaryota; kingdom Metazoa; phylum Chordata; class Chondrichthyes; order Rajiformes; family Rajidae; genus Malacoraja; species Malacoraja senta. The sequence goes on along the minus strand of JAXLNO010004012.1, from coordinate 25,738 downwards.
CAAATGATGTGGGTCAAAGATGGATCAAAGTTGGTTTCGAGTGACATTTTTTAGATGCATTACGTTATATCTGCAGGTAATTCTGTGCAGGGGTTACGTTTTTAATATGGCTTTGATTTGTATATTAAAGGGCTGGACTGGCAGCTTAACGTTCTAGGGTTTCAGATGTGATGAAAAATTAGGTAAAAAGGTGAAGGAGTTGCTTTACTAATCCGCAAACTATCATCGTGGCACTCAGAGAGGACATACTGAACGGTTCATCCAGTATGTGTCGACCAATATGGGGTGAGCTCAAAAATAAGAAATCACTGGTATTTTGCTTGGGCTTCCCAGTCGCCAGAGGGAGGTAGAGAAATGAGTAGACACAAAATGCTGGAGTAACTCAGCGGGACAGGCAGCATCTATGGAGAGAAGGAATGGGTGACGTTTTGGGTTGAGATCCTTCCTCAGACTGGGAAATGAGAAATGGGTAGAAAAATTATGGAATGATGAAAAAGCAACAAGGTTGTGTCATGGGTGACTTTAACTTCCCCAAGGTTGACTGGGACTTAGTACAAGAGGCTTAGACGGAGCAGAATTTGTTTTATGTATCCAGGAGTTTTTCTTGAAACAGTATGTGATAGTTCAACTAGGCCTGTATTGGGAAACAAGCCTGGCCTGGTCACTGGCATTGCAATGGGAGAGCATTTTGGGAACAGTGATCATAACTCAATAAGTTTTAATGTTATGAATAACCTTCTTAAAACTCCCCCTCCCCTGTGCCCCACCTGGACTCGCACCTATTTCTCCCCTTCCACCTACATTCCTTCCTCTAGCTTCATAATTCAGAACTCTTCAATCCTTTTGTCTCTCACCTTCTGCCCTTTTGTCTCTGGAATTTGTCCTACCATCTGCCTATCAAAAACCCTCCTCGCCTGTACCAATTTATTACCTTGCAGGCTTTGTTCTGCCCCTCTTCTCTTCCCCCCCCCCTTCCTTCTACAATCAGTCTGAAGATGGGTCCCGACCCAAAACGTCACCTATCCATGTTTTCCAGAAATGCTGCCTGACCCATTGAGTTACTCCAGCATTTTGTGCCTATTTTTGGTATAAAGCAACATCTGCAGTTCCTTTTTATTATAAATTATAACATTATTGGGCACAGGCCAGGGAACATAATTGGAAGTGGCTAGTATTGGACAAGTTCCAGTAAGGAGGGACAGGGATAGTTAGGGAATGGAGCATTGGAAGACAAGAGAGATTGTAAATGTGGTCAAAAAGGTAAATAAATCATAAGTACACTACAATTTCATTGAATGATGGAGCAGTGTCAATGACCTGCTGTTTGTTTGTGCATTCCTTTTTGTTTAACCATCTCCAGTTATTTGTCTGGTCTTGCCTTTGGTGATGTTTATATTGTAGATTGCTTTGTCAGCATTTTCCATTCATGGGGTCAGATTGCCCAGTGTAATTACAGGTGATGGCCACAGTATGGCACTTGGATATCATTCCCAATCCTTTCTAGCCATCCTAAATGAAAATGTGTTCTAAGCCAATAATAAGCCTATCAATAAAATCTTAGATGTAAGCATAGAGTTTCATAGATTTTCAGTGGATAGATTTAACTACATTATAAATCAAACATTATTTGGAAAGTTTTAGAAACTTTATTTTGAAAACTAGAAATTTTGTTTAGAGTTTCAGGTTTAGTTTATTGTCACATGTACCGAGGTACAGGGAAATGCTTTTATGTGCTAACCAGTCAGCGGAAAGACAATTCATGATTACGGTCAAGCCATTCACAGTGTACAGATAGATACATTATAAGGGAATATCGTTTAGAATGGCGCAACGGAAAAGTTGCTGCCTTACAGTTTGTGTGATGGTATGGGCTGTGTCCACATTTTGCTGCAATTTCTTGTGGATTTGGATGGAGCTGTTCTCAAACCAAGCATGTGATGCATCCTGATAAAATGCTTTCTACATGACTTGCACGTCTTTGGGATGTGGGAGGAAACCAGAGGAGAAGGTGCATACTCCACACAGACAGCAGGTGCATACTCCACACAGACAGCACCTGAGGTCAGGATCGAATCCAGGCCTCTGGCACTGTGAGGCAGCAGCTCTACGAGCTATGCCATTTACAGTAATAAAATAATCTGTATAGTTCCTTTTTTTCTAATAATTTTTGGGATGCATGTCTTTGATATTGTTCTAGTGGGAAAAGTTGCAATGGAAAATAAAGTAATTTGATTTAGTTCCATGTTGTGCCACTGGTTTTCAGTTAACAGCTGATGTCTATCGGATACACACATTGCCCAAAGCAGAACCTCTGGTGCTTTTCGAGCGAGGGAGTGTGAGACGACTTGATGATCTTCTGTCAGCTCCACAACAGGAACTTGAAAATGTTCTGACAAAAGATGAAGTCATCAGGTTGGTACTGATAAGACATGTCCAAAAAGGTTTACATTGCTGCCAATAAAGTTGATTCTTGAAGTTCTGCACTGGGGACCATGTTGGAGAAAACCTGATGAATTGGGAAGTAAAAGTGATATATCAGACCCACAAAATGTTTTTAAAGAGGGTTGTAAAAGTTACTTTTGGCAGGTGATTTGGTTTTCTTGATTATGCGGTTGAGAACTAAAAATATCTCTGATAATGGAAGGATGGTGGGTATATGGAATGAACTGCCTGAGGAAGTAGTTGAGGCAGGTACTATGAAAGCATTTAAAAATATTTGGACAGGTACATGGATGGGAAAGGTTTAGGTGGATATGGACACAACATGGGCAAATTGGACTAGTTTCGCTGGGGCATCTTGATAGGCGTTTGAGTGGGGTTGAAGGGCATATTTCTGTGCTGTATGACTCTATATCACCAAATATGCTGGTAATTATATAGTCAATAATGCAGACCAGGAATGAACAGTGCTGATTCCCACTATTGGTGCTGATTTAGATGATCTTGGTTAGGACGTGATTTTTCGCAAGAACTGTAAGCTGTCACGTAACAGATTGGAAGGCGAAGGTTCTGTTTCTCAAATTATTCTGGGCTTCACCAGAACAGTGGAGGAGGCCGAGGCAGCCTAAGTGCGTTGGGTAATTAAAATGTCATACAACAGGAAGCACACCTTTGAGAAGCAAGTTGGAGCACTCTAAGGCAGTCGCCCGATCTGCCTTTTGTTTTCCCAATAAGGAACTGACCATGCCATGAGCATCATATTCACTAAGTCGAAAGAGATGCATATAAATCCCAGCTGCTTTCATGAGGAGGGTCCCTGCATGTGAGAGGAGGTAAAAGGGCAAATTATGCATCTATCAGGGTTGTTTGGAAAGGTGCAATGATAGGTCCTTGTTATTTTTTTTATTATTTCTCATGGGTATCGGTGATTTAAAGATGAAATAATCAGTTTTGTTTGAAGTGTTTACACGTGTCCATTTTATTTGTAGGTGGAGTGCTGCTTTACTGGAAGCCGGAAGTCCTCTTATACTGTTTGTCACTGAAAAGGTTTGCGTTATGTATATTGGGTTAATTTTACATAAATGTTACAGTTTGGTTAAATATCCACTCCTGCAGTGCCAATATCTTTTGGCAGATGCACTTGAGCTATTGGCATGTTTAGTCCCAGACCGCCAAGAATAACTAGACTAGATACATGGAAGCATTTCCAAATCATGCTGCACCTTAATGTAGCTGTACACTGCCAGCACTTCACTGTTACCAAATCAAAAAACTGGGCACCCCTAATAGTGTTTGGCAGACACCTTTTAACAGAGGCTTGAAAAATAAAGTCCACTGCTATTTCTAACTAGTCTTAGGGAATAAGCAATAAATATCAGCAGTGTCACCAATTTTCACATTTTGTGAAAACATTATTTATTTTGAATAAAATTGGAATACATCACATTTAACTAAATGGTCAGTTATTGGTGGCAACTTCTTGTGCAGATCTTTTGCCTGTTTATGTAATGGTAGTTCTGTAATTGCACCTGCAAATCTTCTGTTATTGCTCTTGTGTTGGGTTAGAAGCACTCGTGCTTCAGCCCTAACACTAAGGAACTGCACGTCATGCAAACATCAGGGTATATATCTAATTGTAATGAGAATCTATTGCATCCTCCTAACTTGAACATGCTATTTTCCCACTGGATCTTTGTCAGACCTAATGGGTCTTTAAAACCCAGGTTTGTTACCTAATCAACATTTGTTAAATCCATGAGGTGCAAAGAACTACAGATGCTGGTTTACAAAAAAAAAGACACACAGTGCTGGAGTAACTCAGTGGGTCAGGCTGTATCTCTGGAGAACAGTGTTAGGTGACGTTTTGGGTCAGTACCCTTCAGACTCATTCTGTCTGAAGAAGGATCCTGTCCATGTTCTCTGGACATGCTGCCTGGCCCACTGTGTTACTCCAGAGCCTTGTTTCTTTTGTTAAATTATTGTTGTTTTCTAATGTTGTCAGCCCCCAAATCTCTTTGTACAAAAAAGTTAAAATCGCTTCGCAATTTTTTCATGGAACTTTTTCCTCCACATTGATCTTCAGTGCAGTGCCGAATTACTGGTTGTAAGCAACTTTTCGATCTGCTAATCATTGTCAGTGCCAGCAGCAGGATTTATGATGTCCTTTAATAAAGCTATTTACTAAGTAGTGGGGATATTGATTGTGGCTAAACAACTTGTCAGGTACATCAGTCAGGTACAGTCGTCTCTTATCGTGGTTATTTTAGTGGTATAGTGTAAAAATGAGATAGCAAATAACTTAAATCTAGTATTATCAAATGGGTTTCAAGTCTTTAAACTGAAGTAAATAGAGTGCTCTGTAATCTGATCCACCTCTGAGCTCAGACCCAACCTTTCTGGAAATTGGTGTAGATCCCTCCTACATATCTTTTACCCATCAACTCCAGGAAGAAACTGTTTGGGAGCAGGCTGCTGATGGGATTTTAAGCGTGAAAGGTGCCAGATCTGTGGCGACCTTTGGGTAATGCGGAAGAAAACTACGAGGAAATAATCAAATCTCTTAATTTGGATTGTTGCTCATTTTATGGATTGAAAGTAGCTGGTAGCTTTTCCCTTACGGGAGTAACCAGTCTGTAAAAGAACACAAGAGCAACTCAGCGGCTCAGGCAGCAAGTCTGCAGAACATCGATAGGTGATAGGAACCCTTCTTCAGAATCAACCTTGTTTCAACTCTGTAATTTGTATAATGGTTGGGATGGGGAATGTGTTAACTTGAGTGTATTGTTTTTGATAATGTTTTGATGCTTTTTTTAAAAACAGGATGGGATATTCCAACTATATACACAGAAGCTAAACCCCAATGTTCGGCACGGATATAAGTTGGATTTGGGAGATGAGATGGGTTATCCTTTGAGCTTTGCACTTTCCCTTGAAAAAGAGTGTACTGCCCTGGTGTGTTTATGTAAGTTGTTTGATGTGAAGAGTTTAAGTAAGATCTCAGTAAATGCTCTTGATTTCAGAATGAACTACTGCCCTACTGTAATTATCTTTTTGCACTAATTTTGTCATTAAATTAAACTGGTTTGTAGCATTCACTCAGTTGAAGCTGTTTTAAAACATTGACATGTTAGATGTTTTAATGGAGGCCGAGTAATTTCTTTATCAGTCTTGACTGTTGATGGTCATCAGTGCCACTCTTGCCTGCAGCAGAAATTTGACAAGTTTTATCCAAATGGAACCATGTGTTCATTTGGGGCAAGTGAGTTGCTTTAACTTGATGCATTTTACTGGCTTCAAATCTGCTTCCTCTGTGTGAGGAATGAAAATATTTCTCCTGGTTATAGAAGTGGATAGCCAGGGAGAATATTATTTTTTCCTGTTGACTATTTTTGATCAATCGTGTATATATCCTTGCTACTGATAATTTTCTCCTTTCGTTGAAGATTCCACAGGCTGTGTCTATAAAATCCAGCTGCCATCAAACAGGGATTCAGCTGAGGAGGAGTGGGTCCTGCCTCAAACGTTGTTGTTAAAACTGCCGGGCTGTGTGGATTCTCTAATCAGTGCTGCTCTTTTGCCCCTGGATGAGACGCACATTGCTGTGTTAGGAGCTCCACAATCCCATCAGTGCGCAGTCAAAGGTACCTTTTAGGCTGCAGATAATAATGCTTATACGTCAGAGCAGAAATGTTAATCTTATGTAACCTAGATTTTGTGAATGTGCTTGAAGAAATCTACCATAAGTCAAAGTCTCTATGATGTAAATGTTAACTTTTTGATTTCTTTGGATTGAATTGATTGAAAAACACAGCATGGGAACAGGCCTTTCAACACATCGAGTCCACCCCAACCATCAGTCACCCGTTCACACTAGTTCTGTGTTAACCCACATTCTCAACCACTCCCTACACATTAGGGACAATTTATAGAGGCCTATTAACTTTCAGAGAGCATGTTTCCATGCTGAATACCTAAACTAAATGTATTCAACTCTCCCAATGTTGGCAGATTGTTTAGGTTGAATTCTCTATGTGGGTGGCAGGCAGTGCGTGAGAGCAGTACATTTAGCAGATTTTATGAAGAGGTGTAATTGTGTTTCTCTTTCAGATTCTTTAAGTATATGGAATACAAGATTCCAAACAATCCAGACATGGAAGGAGCTCCCGGAGGGAACATCTGGACAGGTAGTTTGCTTTATGTCCTGTTTATGCTTTCAAAGGTTTCAAAGGTCTTTTATTGTCACGTGCAACAATTAAGGTACAGTGATATTCGTATTACCATACATCCATACCAAAAAAAGCAACAAGTCACACAACTACATAAAAGTTAACATAAACATCCACCACAGCAGATTCCCCACATCCCTCACTGTGATGGAAGGCAATAAAGTCTAATCTTCCCTCATTTTTCTCCCGCGATCGGGGCAGTTGAACCATCCGCAGTCGGGGCAATCGAAGCTCCTGCATCGGGGCGGTAGAAGCTCCTGTGGCTTGGAGCTCCCGAAGTCGGTCTCTAACCAGGGACGGCGAGCTCCACGATGTTAAAGTCCGCAGGCTCCCGCGTTTGGAGCTCAGAGGTCAATCCCTGGCAAAAGGATCGCAAGCTCCGCAATGTTAAGTCCTGCAGGAACCCACGGTTGGAGCTCCCGAAGTCGGTCTCCAGCAGAGGCCGCCAGCTCCTCGATGTTAGGCCACAGTGCGGACGGAGATACGATACGGGAAAAAATCGCATCTCCGTCGAGGTAAGAGATTATTTTAAAAAAGCTTCCCCCCGCCCACCACCCCACATAAAACAAGCTAATGAACACTAAAACAGACATTTAACACATATGAAACAACAGAGAACGAAGGGACAGACAGACTGTTGGTGAGGCAGCCATTTATGGTGGTTTTATGCCTTTGTTTTAAAATGGATGTTGAGAAGCAACGGGTTGGCTATCTAACTGGAGTATTCCATCCTTTAAAACTACCAACTGGAGGTGTCCACATAGCAAGCCTTTTCATACAGCAAGACTCTTCAGTCCCAAGATCCCTTTATGACCCATCTATTGTTGATGCATTCCAGCTTTTGCTGCCTGCATTCAGAGGAAGGTTGGTCGGTGCTTCAATTTGCTGTCCATAACCTCGGATGTAGTGGAGGAATTAAAGCACGATCCCTCCCCTTTTGATAAGTCATCAAATGGATAGTATGGTCAAGAAGTGGAGGAAGGAAGATAAATTTGATGGGGGTTTATCAAGGAGACAGAGGAGGGGAGTGAAAGATGTGTTTGCTGGTGGCAGAAATTGCAAAGTCATTTTTGACTTTGTTAAAAATTTGTTATGTTTATTTTTCAGTTGTGGTGTTACAATGGGAAGCTTTTCATTCCTCATGGAAAGACGTTGACTGTGATCCCATTTACATGTGAAACATCTTCCCTGGCAGCCGTCCTTGGAAAACTCAAACAACCAAGTGCTACGGGTAGGTTGCTGCTGTTTAGAGAGCAGGGTTTTAACTCTGTTAATATTAAACACTGCGCCAATTTTGTTACGTTTAATTGCGTTTATTTACGGAAATTCATTTTTGTTTGTATTTATTTTCAAATAGCTTGCAATGGATAACTAGCTGGTTTTGAGCTTGGATAATACTGGCATTCTCAACATATTTCTTGGTCTCGGGCTGGAGAATTTGGATCGTTTTTTTAATGTTGTATTTGTGCGATAAGAACTCAAGAGTCAAGAGAGTTTATTGTCATGTGTCGCTGATAGGACAATGAAATTCTTGCTTTGCTTCAGCACAACAGAACATAGTAGGCATGACTACAAAACAGATCACTGTGTCCATATACCATTATATAAATATATACACACATGAATAAATAAACTGATAAAGTGCAAATAACAGATAATGGGCTATTATTGTTCAAAGTTTTGTCCGATCCAAGTTTAATAGCCTGATGGCTGTGGGGAAGTAGCTATTCCTGAACCTGGTCGTTGCAGTCTTCAGGCTCCTGTACCTTCTACCTGAAGGTAGCAGGGAGATGAGTGTGTGGCCAGGATGGTGTGGGTCCTTGATGATGCTGCCAGCCTTTTTGAGGCAGCGACTGCGATAGATCCCCTCGATGGAAGGGAGGTCAGAGCCGATGATGGACTGGACAGTGTTTACTATTTGTAGTCTTTTCCTAGTTGAATGTGACCCCCCCCCCAAACCCAACTGTGAAAAAATAACTAGCCTGCACACTCGGGCTACACTTGCATTTGTACAATATTCAGCTCATTTAGAAAGAATCGTGAACGATCAGAATCCTAAAGTGCGCCACGACCATTGAACTGCAGATACTGGAGGTCAGGCTGGTCTTCATGTAAATACATTCAACTAGATTGACTCTGTAAGGACTCCATTCCTGTTCCTCTGTCTCCATGTTTGCTCCTAAGGCAAGCAAGACTTTCCATAGAGAGACATGGACATGCAGATGCTGGAATCTTGAGCAAAACACACAGTGCAGGAGGTCAGGCAGCATCGTGGAGGGAATCGGCAGACGGCATTTTGGGTCGCGATGTCAAGACGTCTCAGTCAGATGACGTTATGTGTCCATTCCCTCCACCAATGTTGTCTGCCAGCTAGGTCTCTGCTGCACCTTGTGGGGTACGTTCCATGGTGATGTCTCTGAGATTTGTATCTTCCTTTCTGAGCCATGGCTTCCCTCGACCGTAGTCTACAGAGCCTCAGCTACGTTTTGTCTATTTCCTGCACTTGTGTAGCAATGTTACAAAATTTTGAGATTTAAAAAATAAAGTCTGCAATTTATCCCATCAGATAAAGCATAAAAAGAAGTTTAATTTGACACCTAATTCACTTTCATATCTTCAGTATTAAAAAAGTTATGGCCATTTTCATACTCGGAAATTAGCATCTTGTTCCCTATTGCTTTTCCATTGACTTAACACAAAAGCTGTGATCGAGGACAGTCAAAAGCCCATAACTTTCTTAAAAATTATAGATTGAAGCATTCTGAAACAAATATGAAACAATCTTACTTAGATGACATGAAATTAAAGCATATAATTAGTTAGTTACCTAATTGTAGCTAATTACAAAATTAAATTACTATATCTAAACATCTATCAATTTCTTAAGAATAGATTAACATTTTTAAATAGCCTAAGTGTCCAAATAACATTCACACAAGAATTCACAATATAACATAATTTTAAAATCTCATTGTCATGAATTTACAGGCCAAATGGAAGGAATTGAATGTTTAATACCTGTAAATTAATGGGCATTTAAATCATCTTGTGAGTGAGGATTTCTGGAACGCGATCATTTGGAACGTTCATTTGCGGTGAATTTAACCCCGTATTGGCATGAAAAATGCTGCCGTTCGGGGAATAAAATCACCGTTTCGCATGAAAAAATGTGAATTAAATGCTTCTTAAGAAGCACTTTTATACATTAAAGGAAACCACTTTCGTTTACCTGTCCCGTGCGTGAAATCCGTCCCCGTTATCGGCGTTGACAGCTTCAGGAGCTGATTTCAAAATGACTCCAGGGCTGACATTGACGATTTAATAAAAATAAAAAATTCACAAAACGCCCCTAGGAACGATTTTTCAGCAAACGCTTGTACTCCAACTAAATATAATTCATGACAAGGTAGGAGAAACCCGCGTTTTAAGCCCGCCCCCCCCCTTAAAGGCGCCAAAATCGCGCACACGGCCAGTGGCAGAATTGCAGCGCCATTGAAGGTAAGTATTGTAACATACCTAACTTGTGCTCTTGCTCTGACCAGCAGGAGAGGGAGCACAAACCAAGCGTCCACAGTTTCTTAAACTTATTTTATCCATGCTCTTCACACGCATACACTCATTCTCACTCTCTCTCTCTCTCTCTCTCTCTCTCTCTCTCTCTCTCTCTCTCTCTCTCACTTAGTGTGCGAAGTTTGCTTTAAACTCATTCGGCAATTAATAAAATCGGCATATTTTTCAATCTTATTGTCTTATCTTTTCATTCAACAAAGTGAAACCTCTATCCCCTGTTATGAATTGGAATGCGATGCTTCAAGACCAGCAGACTGGTGAACCGCAACTAGCTGTTAAGATCAACCCTGCTGAATCAACGCCCAGTCGAAATGTAAGCATAAACTTCCACAGCCATCATAAAGTGCTTTGCTTTCTATTGCAATCATCAGTTAACGTGTTGGTCTTTTGTAATTAGATAGAAAACAGAATTATTTTTCTTTCTTACGGCTGTTTCCGAGACAGAAGTTTATAAAATTATGATGGGGCATAGATAGGGTAGACAGTCGGATCCTATTTGGAAATGTCATGGACTAGAAGGCATAGTTTAACGGTGAGAGGGGCAAAGTTTAAAAGAGATGTGTGGGGCAAATTTGTTACACAGAGTGGTGACTACCTGGAACAGGCTGTAAATATGATAGTGGCATTTAAGAGACTTTTGGATAGGCACGTGGATATGGATCATGCGCAGGCAGTGGAGGTTTGTTAAATGTGCCATCGTGTTCAGCGCAGTCATTGTGAACCGAAGGGCCTGATCCTGTGCTGTACTGTTCTATGTTTGCCTCTAATTTTCTTCTCTGGACCCCTTCTCTCCTTCATTGCTGACACGTTTGTATGTATTCAATAATTTGCAAGTACTTTATTCCTTAATTTCTATCCTCTGAATACACTTCATGTTGTCCAACTACTTGTAATATGTTTTTCCTCAAGTTATTCACTTAATATGGATCTTGGAATCCATTTTTAATGTAAACTTCTCAGTTAGTCATCTACAGATGAAGAAGCTCAATGAGAAGTATTTTGAGGTTGTCCATGTGAAGATGATATTAGACATTATTTTCTTTTGCAGCTGCGAAGCAGAAAACGTCAGAATGTGAGCACCCAGTCGCAACCTAGTGCTCTGGATCTGACGGAGATTAAGGTAAACTAAATATCTAAAGAGAGAATGTGTTTAAGCATCAAGGCTTAAAACCTTCCTCAATCAAACCCTTCCAATCATTATTGCTACAAAAAATAAACTTCTCCGGTTATTTCTTTACATAAAGCCTTTCATTCACTGATGCGAGTAATTTGGATACTTCATTGATATTCGAAACCTGCTTATTGTATTCAACCATTGCAGCAACTTGTAAAGGTTATTTATTGCTTTGTGTTTGAAATTATTACACAGATTAACTGTAGTAGATTTTCCAAAAATATATTCTGGTTTTATTTGTATTGCCTGGCACACTTTGGAAAATGTGTGATACAATTCTTCCACAAGAAAAGAATTGCATTGATATAGAGATGAATCAGACAATTGTTTTATGAACAGTTTTTGAGTGTGTAAAATATTAATCACTTTAAATTGAGAATCACAACATAAACATAAGCAGTTCAACATAAAATAAAATCAGATGCCTTAAATACAGAATTAAGACTGCTTGCTATTAAATGGCACAGCTTTTGCAGGGATGGGATGTACTTGCTAACGAATAATTTGTTTATTGTTCAATTCTGATTTCAACATCACATTCAGTCCATATTTTTGGCCTACCTCCCTGTTTTGGTGTAGGCACTGCAGTGTTACCCTGATTGAGAATTGTGCAAGTTGTGTGTAGGTATTTGTTTGTCAAGGGCCACTGTCATTTATTGTATATCCTTTCACAGACTGGTACAAATGAGAAAATAGAAGAGCAGCTGACACTGTTGTTAAGTAACCCGCTGGAAACCAATGCACAGCTAATGATCGCACAGATTGCTACCATCTTGGTAAGCAGGTGTATGGCACAGATCAAGTTCTACCCCCAGAATGTACTAGTGAAGCTTTTACAGACACGCGCACTTTCTTACAGGTGAGAAAATACCTTTACACCTCCAAAACACAAAGCATCACCTCTTTCAGAAGTTGGTGGAGTTAACGGTTCACCTAGTATATGGTTCCCTTATTTACTATAAAGAGCTAATTGTGATACTAAACTTTAGTTTCTGCTTCTACTTCCCACTTGGCCTTCGCTATTCGTGGCAGAGGAGATGCCGAACTCATCTTTGCCAAAAAATGCTGAAAATATCTGTCGAGAGAGGCTCCATCTTGACTTTGTACACTCCACATTGCTAAACATGAGAAATCTGTGATTAATTTCTGCCTCAACTCTGTAGTTCCAACTGTTTTAAAGAAACATTTGAAAGAATATGAACGGTAATGAATTGATGCACGAATTAAGGGATGTTTGTTAGAAAGTCTGAAGAAGGGTTACGGCCCGAAACATTGCCTATTTCCTACGCTCCATAGATGCTGCCTCACCCGCTGAGTTTCGCCAGCATTTTTGTCTACCTTTGTTAGAAAGAATTTCTAATCATTTCCCTTTTCAAAATTGAGTCTGCTTCCACCATCCTTTCAGGTACTAAATTCCTGATTGCAGCTTGCTTTGCCTTTTGAAAAACCTCTAGTCTTTCCTCTGGTTCTTCTATCACGAGGTTTCTGTGCTGTCAGGGCCGATCCACCTACAAAGATAAAGCTGCATCTATGTCCTTGCCTGAAAATTTGTAGTTCTGATCATCCTACTAGCAATGGGTATCCATTTTGGTTTTGCCAATTTTATCCGGAAGAAAGGTCTTTACTCTCAATTTACTGATTATTCAGCAGATGTTGGGCCCTGTAAAACCATCATTGCTTGGTACATACTGATATCTATTGGAGCAGCTAAACCTAGCTTAAAGAATAAAAGCTTTTTGTGAGGAGTTTTGGATTTAAATGTTTCCATTGTTTTCCAGCTTGTGTCCGGACGTGATAGCAGTTGCCTTGGATAAAGCAGACTATTACCTGTTACAGCTTTGCCTTCAACAGTTCCCTGATATCCCCGAGTCTGTACTTTGTGCCTGTTTAAAGTTCTTCCTCGGGTAATTATTAACATGTAATAATAATAATAATAATATATTTTATTTATATAGCGCTTTTCAGGACTCAAAGTCGCTTTACATTGAGAGTCAAGAATAAACAAAACAAAATAGAGCAGTAAGACAGATGCAAAGGGGAGGGGAACATGGGACTAAGGGTATGCAGAGGTGAAGAGATGGGTCTTGAGGCGGGACTGGCATCATGTGGCATCTTGCAGAGTGAAAATACAGGATGCAAGTTTTTAACCAGTAAATTGCTGGATTAGTACAATTTAGCATTATTTTCTGCATTTTACTACTTTGGCCGAAGGTTCCTGTGCTATATTGTTCTGTGATTTAAAAGCAAATTTAATGGCTTTGATTATAGTGGATTTTACACACATGTTTCTTCACCCATGCATTTGGTATCCAGAGCCATTCCAATAGACAATAGGTGCAGGAGTAGGCCATTCGGCTCTTCGAGCCAGCACCGCCATTCAATGTCATCATGGCTGATCATCCCCAATCAGTACCCGTTCCTGCCTTCTCCCAATATCCCCTGACTCCGCTATATTTAAGAGCCCTATCTAGCTCTCTCTTGAAAGCATCCAGAGAACCTGCCTCTGAGGCAGAGAATTTCACAGACTCACAACTCTCTGTGGGAAAAAGTGTTTCCTCGTTTCCGTTCTAAATGGCTTACTCCTTATTCTTAAACTTTGGCCCCTGGTTCTGGACTCCCAACATCGGGAACATGTTTCCTGCCTCTAGCTTGTCCAAACCCTTAACAATCTTATATGTTTCAATGAGATCCCCTCTCATCCGTCTAAATTCCTTGCACCACCACCACCTTCCCCCCCCCCCCCCACACACACACACTATTCTAGACGTTGTGGTAAACCTAGATATATATTTCCTCACTGTTCACTACACCACCACCAATTTTGGGGTCGTCTGCAAATTTGCTTAGTGTTAAGTGGAGTCATTCAAATTGTTAATGTGCATAACAAAGTTCAGTGAGCCCAGCACTGACCCACTGATCACAGGTTTCCAATCGGAAAAACAACCCTCCAGAACCACCCTTTGATTCCTTCCTCCAAGCCAATTTTGAATCCAATCAGCTAGCTCACCTTGGAGTCCGTCTAATCTACCCGTCCAGACTAGTCTCCCATGTGGGGCCTTGAGAAAGGGTTTGCTGAAGTCCATACAGACAACGTTCACTGCCTTGCCCTTATAGGCCCTCTATAAACTAGGTCATAAGTGTTAGGAACAGAATTAGGCCATGCGGCCGTGAAGTCTACTCTGCCATTCAATCATGGCTGATCTATCTCCCTCCTAACCCCATTCTCCTGCCTTCTTCCCATAACCCCAGACACCTGCACGAACCATCTCTACCTTAAACATATCCACTAACTTGGTCTCCACAGCCTTCTGTGGCAAAGAATTCCACATTCACCATCCGCAGAGAAAAGACATTTCTCCTCATCTCCTTCCTAAAAGAACGTCCTTCAATTCTGAGGTTATGACTTCTAGTCTTAGACTCTCCCATGAGTGGAAACATCCTCTCTACATTCACTCTTTCCAAGCCTTTCATATTCTGTAAGTTTCTATGAGGCCCCCCTCATTCTTCTGAACTCCAGCGAGTACAGGCCCGGAGCCATTAAATGCTCATCTTATGTTAACCCACTCATTCCTGGGATCATTCTTGTAAACCTCCTCTGGCCAGGGCCAGCACATCCTTCCTCGGATATGGTGCCCGATTCGACTTGCAGATTAACGTTTTGGGAAACCTGCGCCAGTACTCCCAAGTCCTATTTCTGAATTCTGTCCCCATTTAGAAAATAGTCTATGCATTTATTCCCACTACCAAAATGCATGACTCCACACTTTGCTACACTATATTCCATCTGCCACTTCTCTGCCCACTCTCCCAACCTGTACAAGTCCTTCTGCAGAGTCCCCTCCACTTATTTTTGTAACATCCGCAAACGTGGCCACGAAGCCTTCAATCCCTGCGGGGAATTGAAAGGCTGCTGCACTCTTGTCTTTGACATTTGGGAATTACACCAACACCCCGACTATGTCTTCATGCAGCAGGTGATGAACGAGGTCTGGGGATGTCCCCAGCTGAATCTCCTCACTGTACAAACATTCAATGATTGGCACTCGTTGAATGGAAGATGTATGTGTTGTGTTTTGTGAACAAGTTAAACTATCTCAAATCTGTTGACTCTGTTTATTGCATAAGAAGATTATTTATAATTATCTTCACAGTTTAATGTGAGAATTGGATTACATTTTCATCAGACTTCAAGAATAATTTCTATTTATGACGATAACTTTTCTCCCTGGCCTCTCTCTTTGTGTTTGTGTGTAAAAATAAATAAGAATGATCTGTAGACCCAAGGAACTGCAGATGCTGGTTTACAAAGAAGGGCACAAAGTGCTGGATTAACTCAGCGGGACAGGCAGCTTCTCTGGAGAATATGGATAGGAGACGTTTCGGGTCGGAACCCTTCGTCAGACAGATGCTGATGGATCCCAACCTGAAACGTCACCTTTCCATGTTTGCCAGAGATACTGCCTTAGCCGCTGAGTTACTCCACGGAAACAGGCCCTTCGGTCCACCGAGTTCGCACCGACCAGCAATCCCCGCACATTAACACTACCATACACTTATGCAATATGTTAATGTGAAATTCCCGCATATTAACACAACCATACAATTAGCGGAGTCAGGGGATATGGGGAGAAGGCAGGAACGGGGTACTGATTGGGGATGATCAGCCATGATCACATTGAATGGCTCGAAGGGCCGAATGGCCTACTCCTGCACCTGTTGTCTATTGTCTATCCCCTCATCCAAATCATTAATATACAACGTGAAGCGGCCCCAGCACTGACCTCTGCGAAACTCCGCTAGTCATTGGCAGCCATCCAAAAAAAGCCTTCCTTATTGCCACTCTTTGCCTTCTGCTTTTGATAATATGGGCTCTTAGCAGCCTCACGTGTGGCACCTTATCAAAGGCTTTCTGAGAATCTAGGTAAACAACATCCACTGGCTCTCCTTTGTCTGCCCTACTTTTTACTTCTTCAAAGAAAATTCCAGCAGATTCGTCAGGGAAGATCTCCCTTTCACAAAACCACTTCTTTAAAAGCTCTTATCAGATTTGTGAGACATGATCTCCCACTCGCAAAGCCATTAAGTCAGTTATACAGCTGAGCTTGTTAAAGCTCAAATGGCAATTGCCTTTTTGATACCAGAAAAAAAACTTGCTGTGTCATCACCTGCTTTAAAATATGGGTCCCTGTGTGTCTATTTTATTGCTGTTACTATGAACATAGTCTTCAGAGCGCTTTGTTTGTTTTTAGTACAAGGAGCTAGGTTCAGTTTGTATTAGTGGCAAATACTATTTAGTCTTTGTACCGACCATGTGCTCAGACCAGAGAGTGCCCAGGAAATCTATATTATCAGCTTGTGAAAACTATTTTCGTTTTTGGTACTTTTGCTGTTTCTTTGTTTTCCTACAAAAGCCATTTAAAGATCACTGAAGCATTTTGCTTTTAATTCTCCCTCAGCGCCAGTGAAGCAGATCTGGAAAAGGTCATTGTGGATTTGGGCAGTGTGGCTTCGTATATGGAATTAGATCAGAGTTCCTCGAAACCAGGGCAGAACATGGAGATTGTAGAAAATGGCTTCAGTTCAATTCCCGTGGAAGAGGAGAGCCATGATGCTCCCGCTGAGAAACAAGCCCAGGGTTCTTGGGAGTTCGATGTCAATTCCGTGTGCCCGGTTGGTCCAAAAAAGGCAGCTCTGTTGTATCCTTCGCACTGTCCAGTTGGGGCCATAGAGGAAGTGACCAGTTTAGCACGAGGAACTGCAGATGCTGGAGTCTCAAGTAAAACACAAAGTACGGGAGGAACCCAACGTTTGTGGAGGGAATGGACAGGCGATGTTTAGGGCTGGGACTTTTCTCCAGTTTGAAGAAGAGTCCTGACCCAAAAGGTTGCCTGTCCATTCCCTCCATAGTTGCAGCCTGACCCGCTGAGTTCCCGCAGCACTTTGCATTTACCTTGCTACTTGTGGAATTTGATGACGTGCTAAAACCTGTTCAGTTATTGCATCTTAAACTTCGGAATAATTCTTAACATGGAAACAAGTAACAATGAAGTGGTTGGTTTCTATCTTTAAGTCAGGTGGAAGAGTTGTCAACAAAAAATGGCTGGTAATTGTTCATCTTTTATTTGGACCTCCCTCATTTTCTCCTCAAACCTATCCCAGCCAAGAGGAGAAACAAATAATTCAGTGTTCTCAATCATTAAATGGTGGGGGTGTGGACACTCTGGGTTATTTGGATGCTTCTAGACAGAGACGCGTTTCTTGCTGCATTAACCAGGACAAAGGAAGCTGTGCTGAATAAGAATCAACATGGTGAGCAGTTCCTTGTTACTCAATACTATGAAGCTGCATTTCCACATGATGTTCTCTGCCACAGAAAGTAGTTGAGGCCAGTTCATTGGCTATATTTAAGAGGGAGTTAGATGTGGCCCTTGTGGCTAAAGGGATCAGGGGGTATGGAGAGAAGGCAGGTACAGGATACTGAGTTGGATGATCAGCCATGATGATATTGAATGGCGGTGCAGGCTCGAAGGGCCGAATGGCCTACTCCTGCACCTATTTTCTATGTTTCTATGTTCCTGAACTGAAATGTGGATCGGAGATGATTGCCAAAATCGTCCTTCATTTGTGTATGCGGAATGTAAGTAATATTTGTACAAAGTTTACCTTAACCGCAGTGCACAGGAATGAAATTCTGCTGTCCTCGTACAGTGAGACCTTCCTTTTGCCTCACCTCAAAGACCTTTCTGCTCCTCAAGTGATGGTAAGTGCCGCCTGCAGGTTGAATCATAAGCTGGTGAATTCGCTTGGTGGGGTGGCCGGTAATTTTGCCATCCTAGGTAAGTGAAATGATGTGGGTTCAATGGCAGCTGAGATCGGAATGACCTTGGCGTGGGCTGGAGATGCTGGAGGATAGAATAAATGTTATTTGTGCTGAGGTCTATCTCCATGAAATGTGTGCCGAGATTGTACGAGATAGCACCCTGTGAGTTGGCATCAAGTGCACCCCCATTCAAGTCCTCGTCATCAAGACTTCCACCAAATTGCTCTTCCAGCAGGCATTGACTGACACAGTTCTTGACAAGCCCTCCGCCTTTCTTGGCTGTCATTGGGGTTGGCCAATAGGTGTTTGTATTGTCGATGGCCTTGAGACCATTGATGCATTTACATATGCCATTGCTCCTTGCTAGTTGCTGGGATCTCCTGTTCTCTTCCCACCCACCATCTATCCTTTGGACTTGTGCCTTCAGAAACATGTAGATCTGATTTCTTCCCCCCCCCCCCCCCCCCCCATAAGATGTGTTTCCAATCCAAGGGAATTTAGTGTTGGTGATTAATTAATGCCTCAATCTTCTGGTTATTCCTGTCAAACTAGTTGCAGGTTTTCACAGACTCGGTGAACTTAACAGCAATCCGTACTCTGGGTGCTCAGCAGCTCAGTTATCTATGCGACGTTGATCATGAAGAACTTTGTATTTGTAGACCTTCCAACATTGATTTTATTTCACAAATCTGTCTCTTGCCATTGCATTTAGGGACTGTGATTGTGAGATGAGACCAGATTAGGCTGTGGTTAATCAAGCTGCCATTGGCATCTCCCGCAACATTTTTATAGTCTCTTGTTTGGATGACGATCCAAGACAAAGATGCAGTGCCAGTCCTGTTTTTTTGTGGCAAAGGGGTAGAGTAGCTGCCTCAGCGGCAGAGATCTGCATCCAATTCTGACCTCGGGTGCTGTTTGTGTGGATTTTGCATATTTTCCCCCTATGACCTTGTGGGTTTCCTCCAGATGCTCTAATTTCCTCCCACATACCAATGACGCATGGGTTTGTAGGCTAATTGGCCTCTGTAAAGTGCCCCTAGTGTGTATGCTCTGGATGTGAACGTGGGAACGGGTAATTGATAGTCATCGTGGGCTCATTGGGGCATGGGGTTGGTTTCCATACTGTATCTTCAATAAATTTAAATCTAAAAGTTTGACACTGACTGGGCAGAAATGAAAGGGTTAAAGTACAAATACTGAAGACGAGAAGCTCTTCGTGCTCAACGTGTTTAAAAGCCCTGTCCCACTGTACGAGTTCATTCAAGAGCTCTCCCGGGTTTTTTTTTAAAATCGGACTCGTAAGCACGTAGACTGAACGTAGTGGGTACGTCGGAGCTCGGGGACGTCTCTTAGCAGCTCGTAACGCTAACGCCAGGTACTCGGGAAACGCAGTAAGCTCGGGTAGACTCGTGAAGATTTTTCAACGTTGAAAAATGTCACGAGAGCCCCGAGTACCTACGAGCGGCCATTACCGTAAATCTCCGAGTTCGAATCAGGGCAAACTCGGGAGAACTCTTGAATGAACTCGTACAGTGGGACAGGGCTATAAGTCATTGGATTCCAATGCAGGCACCACTTCACATTATGAGCTGGATTTGCCTATCCTTAAGCCGATTATCCGTCGCAATGAATGTTGCCTATTTGTGATGTTTCTTTTCCCTTCCCCAGTTGTTTCTCCAGTACCTACAGTACCTATACGTGAAACAGTGTCAAACTGTCAATACAGTGCTTCCAGGAGACAGGATCCCACAGTCAGTCAGGTATGTTAAAAAAAAAAACACCCTGCATTGCACTCCGCATTCAGATGCAATAATAATTGAGTGAGTGTTTAGATTGTTTTAGAATGACCTGAGCTCACTGTGTTTTTGATTTGTAATCAATAATTTCTTAAATTGTTGGAATTCTTTAAATCTATTCCTGAGCGATGGGTGTTGTTGGCAATGTCCCCAATTATTGACTCTCCTGGTGCTGCTTATATTGAAGGGCTTTTCAGATCAGTTCAGCAGCCAACTGAGGTAGCCACATTGCAGTGGACAGTGGATTTGACGCACACAAGCCACATTGTTCAAGGAATGGCAGATCTTGTGGGTTTTAATGACAATTCAATTATTTACCATTACTGAAGGTCGCTCTCTGAAAGGCTGTTGGAGGCAGAGGTTTTATCACATTTGTAAATCACACTGACAAACACTAAACTGGCTGTGAAAAACCCACTAAAGGTGTAATGGCCTCCCACTATGCATCTTATTCATCTTCCCCTTAAATACACCAAGGCTATTCACCTCAACCACTCCACATACTAGTCTTATAAGAAACGCATTAGGAATAAAATTGTTCATAAGTGACAGGAACAGAATTAGGCCGTTCGGCCCATCAAGTCTACTCCACCATTGGCTTATACTCGCTAGAATTTAGGAGATTGAGAGGGGATCTTATAGAAACGTACAAAATTCTTATGGGGTTGGACAGGCTAGATGCAGGAAGATTTGTTCCCCGATGTTGGGGAAGTCCAGGACAAGGAGTCACAGCTTAAGGATAAGGGGGAAATCCTTTAAGACCGAGATGAGGAAAAACTTTTCACACAGAGAGTGGTGAATCTCTGGAACTCTCTGCCCACAGAGGGTAGTTGAGGCCAGTTCATTGGCTATATTTAAGAGGGAGTTAGATGTGGCCCTTGTGGCTAAAGGGATCAGGGGGTATGGAGAGAAGGCAGGTACGGGATACTGAGTTGGATGATCAGCCATGATCATATTGAATGGCGGTGCAGGCTCGAGGCCGAATGGCCTACTCCTGCACCTATTTTCTATGTATCTATGTATCTATTCAATCATGGCTGATCTATCTCTCCCTCTTAAGTCCATTCTCCTGCCTCGTCCCCATAACCCCTGACATCCGAACTAATCAAGAATCTATCTGTCTCTGCCTTAAAAATATCCATGACTTGGCCCCCGCAGCCTTCTGTGCCAATGAGTACCACAGATTCACCATCCTGCTTGTCCAATTGTCATTTGAATGCTTCAGTTTCACCTATTCCATTGGCTCCTTGAGAACAATTATGCCCAAGAATGCTAAATTAAATGATGGGCTACTAATTACAGGTAGACAAAGCTGGAGAAACTCAGCGGGTGAAGCAGCATCTTTGGAGCGAAGGAATTTTTACATGTGTTTTTGCAGTGGTGAACAGTTACTGACATATTGACAATTATTTCAGGTCTTGGACTGGATCAACCTATTGCTGGATGCTCACTTCATGGTGTTGGTAATGATGTCAGAGGCACACGGGTTGCTTGATCATTTCAACAGGTTCATCAGATCCCAGGTATGGTGCATGTATTAGTTGAAGTTACATTGACCTCTGGTGCAAGCCATTATTTTTTCTGAGTGCTTCATGGTGGAGTGATGAGTAATCCTTATTATTTGTTGCCGTGCTCACCTGCTTATTAATGCTCACTTGTACCAGTTTTGTCCCAAGAAATGTCTTGGCAGTGTCCAGTGGGTTGGAATGTTAGATATGAATTAGAGCAGGAGTTCCCAACCTTTTTCATCCGGTTTACGCCCTGGCAACATTTCGAAAGTAAATTTACCCCCACCCTGTTTTGTTCAGTAATTTGAGTTTACTCTTCCGCAAACACAATAAAGTAACCGACAAAGGGGAAATTTAAAAATACTGTTTTTAATAAATCCAGAATCAACAAATTTACCCCCTCGTGGTAAATTTGCCCCAGGTTAGTGTCATACAGCATAGAAACATGCCCTTCGGTCCATCTTGCCAATGCCAATCAAGATGCCCCATCTAGACTAGTCCCATCTGCCTACATTTGGCCCATATCCCTCTAAACCTTTTCTATCCAGGTGCCTGTCCAAATGCCTTTTTAAATATTGTTACAGTACCTGCCTGAACTACCTGCCCATATAACCACCAAATGTTGCCCTCAGTTCCTATTAAATCTTTCCCCTCTCATCATAAACCTGCGCCTTCTGATTCTTGATTCCTCTACTCTGGGTAAAAGACGCCTCTAAAAGGAATCACACTTTCCTGTTCACTCCATGTACAGATCTCAGTCACTGTGCAGCTACTCATTCCCTTTGGAAAGAATAACGGACTATTTCAACAACTGCTGAGGAAGAAAGGCTGACTTTTTTTTAACCTTAATCTTTATAACATTTGGGTTTTTTGACCAGGTGGGGACAAGCTTAATTGTTACCATAATAAAGCTCTTGAAGAGCCTATCACCTTGCCCTCCTCCTCCCTCGTTCTAATGGAAAAATCGCAGCACATGTTTTGTTAGCCTTGTAAACTCAACACTGTTCTTTACTAATTTTCTATTGCTGGATGGCTAAAGCAACAGATTGTATGTACATTTTAAAACTCCATCTCTGCAGGTAAACCAGACTCATTTCTTCTGTCTCTGTGGTCTTGTGTATTTGTACAATTGCTGCGAATGTTTAACTGAACTTTATTCCAATAAATATCTGAACATTTTAAGATGTATTTCCTTTCCCTTATAGAATATGTTTTCTACTTCTGTGACAAAGTAGCTGGTAGTGGCAGAGACTCTGCCTTCAAATCCTGACTTTGGATGTCAGGATTCTGTGTGGAGTTTGTGTTCTCCCAGTGACCACGTGGGTTTCCTCCCAAATTCCAAAGGCATGCGGGTTTGTCGGTTAATTGGCTTCTGTAAATTGCCCCTAGTTTGTCGGCCTAAGATGTGAAAGTGAACATAGAACTACTGTGAACCATGGTCAACATGGGCATGGTGGTCTGAGAACTTGTTTCCATGCTGTATCTCTAAACTAAACAACTGGTCATTTATTTAATGTATTTGTAGTTCGGTGCAAAATACATTTATCAATGACTGTCTTCATCCTTGAGTTTCCCTGTGTATTCCATAGTATTTTGATTTCATGCCACTCCATTTCAACACTTTAACTCAGTCAATGGTATGCTTTTTATAGAAGTTGGGGAAATTGTTATGTTGCATGGATTACTTTGAGAGCTTTGCTGTGCTCTCATGTCTCCATATTGCAGTGAACTATTTCAGACCTTTTTCTTTGTCTTGGAAATTGAAGAAGGATGTGTCTGAGGACCCATATTTTCGTTCCATGGATGTGATGTTAGAATGGGCAAAGTTTAGAAATGGTAGCAAGATGGAGAATTAGGTACTTGCAATCAAAAGCAGACCCCCCCCCCCCCCCCCAAAGTAATAAAAGTGATTGTGTATAGCATGCTAGAATTGCTGATGGTTGATAATTTCCTAACATTTAACTTCTCCCTCTGACAGGTGAGGTTCTACTCTGAGTTAAACAAGATTGAGGGAAGTCTACAGAAACTCCATCAGCTGCAACCACAAAACGATGGACTGTATTCCATTGAAGTGATAGAGATATTTAGCTATGTACAAACTTTTCAAAGAAATGTAATTTACTTGTTTTGAGTTGTATTTATGGTGCGAAAATTAACTTTCTTTTATTACACTTGGAATTAAAATTCTACTTTGTGTACGCCTGTTTCTGTTTTTATTTGTTGGTTGCTGATCTATTTCTCAAATGTTTGGGCCTCATTTAGGGCACAATGTGACTTGGAAAATATGACCATGCATGTGTTTCGGTTTATTATTGTCATGCGGTATCGTGAAAAGCTTTTGGAAACATAGAAAATAGGTGCAGGAGGAGGCATTCAGCCCTTCGTGCCACCATTCAATATGATCATGGCTGATCATCTAAAATCAGTACCCCGTTCCTGCTTTCTCCCTATATCCCTTGATTCCGTTAGCCCTAAGAGCTATATCTAACTCCCTCTTGAAATATCCGGTGAATTGGCCTCCACTGCCTTCTGTGGCAGAGAATTCCACAGATTCACAACTCTCTTTCAAAAAGTTATTCTCATCTCTGTCCTAAATAGCCTACCCTTTATTCTTAATCTGTGACCCCTGGTTTTGGACTCCCCCAACATTGGGAACATTTTTCCTGCAGCTAGCCTGTCCAATCCCTTAAGAATTTTATTTGTTTCGATAAGATCCCCTCTCATCCATCTAAATTCCAGTGAATATAAGTGTTGTGTTCTATCCAATCGAATCAGATAAAACTATACATGAATACAATCAAACCAAACACAAGTACAATAGGTGGAGCAAAGAGAAAGATATTAGAGTGCAGTTTCTCTAGCTTTTTGTCTACCTTCGATTTTTCCAGCATCTGCAGTTCGTTCTTAAACTGAATTACTCCAGCATTTTGTGTCTACGGTTTAAATCAACATCTACAGTTCCTTTCTACACATGTTTGCTCCATTGCGAAATCTCAAGGTATGTCAACTTTGAAGAAGTTCTCTCTCCAACAAGAGTTCGGCAACATCCTCTCTCGCTGCAGTTCCTTCCCACACAAGTAACTCAGCGGGACAGGCAGCATCTCTGGAGAGAGGAATGGGTGACGTTTAGGGTCGAGACCCTTCTTCAGACTGATGTCGGGGTACAGAAATAAAATGCAGTCAGAGACAGTAAGACTGGTGGAGAACGAGGAAGGGGATGGAGAGAGAGGGAAAGCAAGGGCTACTTGAAGTTAGAGAAGTCAATGTTCATACCGCTGGGGTGTAAACTCCCCAAGTGAAATATTAGGTGCTGTTTCTCCACTTAGCGCTGGGGCTCACTGACAATGGAGAGGCCCTGGACAGAAAGGTCAGTGTGGGAATGGGAGGGAGAGTTAAAGTGTTGAGCAACCGGGAGATCAGGTAGGTTTAGGCAGACTGAGCGAAGGTCTTCAGTGAAACGATAGCCGACCCTGCGCTTGGTCTCGCCGATATACAAGTGTCCACACCTGGAACAGTGTATACAGTAGACAAGGTTGGAGAAGGTACAAGTGAACCTCTGCCTCACCTGAAAAAAACTGTCGGGGTCATTGGACGGAGTCGAGGGGGGAGATATAGGGACTGGTGTTGAATCTCCTGCTGTTGCAGAGGAAAGTACCTGGGGAGGGGTGGTTTGGTTGGGAAGTGACGAACTGACCAGGGAGTTACAGAGGGAACGGTCTCTGCGGAAAGCAGAAAGGGGTGGAGATGGGAAGATCCGACAAGTAGCAGCTGGGATCGTCACTTATCCATATTCTCCAGAGCTAGTGCCTGTCCCGCTGAGTTAATCCAGCTTTTTGTGTCTATCTTCGATATAAACCAGCATCTGCAGTTCCTTCCTACACAAAAACAAAAGACTACTGACTTGCTTTTGTCCATTGACTTTAGCCTCTGAAGCAACTTGAACTGGTCCCTGCTGCTCGTCATCTATCTGTTGACTGCAGGGTCATTTGGGTTCTTGTCTGCTCAGTGATGCCAGCATTCTCCTTTTATTGCAGATAAATTCGTGATGCATCAAGTCTAACTCTTATAATAATAATAATAATAATAGATTTATTTTATATAGCGCTTTTCAGGACTCAAAGTCGCTTTACAATTGAGAGTCAGGAATAAACAAAACAAAATAGAGCAGTAAGACAGAGGGGAGGGGAACATGGGACTAAGGGTAT
>JAXLNO010004011.1:0-85325 GCA_038087875.1 Malacoraja senta | reverse complement strand
AAGATTTTATGTAATTTTGTTTTTGAATAATGTAATCTATGTATTACTTTAAATTGTATTAAAGAATGTCTGGCATTTAATGAACATTGATGTATATGTTGTAAACTTTCTTCCCAAGTATCTTTCGTTATTATTTGATTTAATTCTTTTTCCCATGTTTGTCTGTGTAAGTCCGTCGATGGAATGTCACTGTCTAATAAGATATTATATATATAAGATATTAATTTTTCTGTATTAGGATGTTTATTCCAACATTCGTCAAGAATTTCTGAATTTCTAATTCGAAAGTTTTGAGTATTCGATTTTACATAATCTCTGAGTTGAAGATATCTGAAATAATCATTTCCTCGAAGTCCATAAGTCTGTTGCAACTCCTGAAATGTCAGAAATGTGCCTTCCTTATAAAGTTGTCCCATATTTTTAATTCCATAATTCTTCCATTGTGTAAACCCCCTATCCAACCATGAGGGTTTAAACAAAGGGTTATTCACAATTGGGAGAAAAAGTGATAAATTATCTAATTTTAATGTCTTTTTTAATTGTTTCCAAATTCGTATGGCACTAAATATTATAGGGTTTTCCCTATAAATTTTTTTGTTTAATTTAGATGTAGCAAATAATATCGAACCGATATCAAAAGGCAAACAATCTTCCTTTTCTATTTTTCCATTCCAGAAATTCATATTTTTAATATTAACTGCCCAAAAATAAAGCAGAAAGTTGGGTAAAACCAAACCTCCATTTATTTTTGATTTACACAAATGTCTTTTGTTTATCCTATGATTCTTATAATCCCAGATAAAATCATTAACAATAGAGTCCAATTTAAAAAAAAAGATTTTTGACAAATATATCGGAATTGTCTGAAAAAGGTATAATATTTGCGGTAAAAAAATCATTTTTATGGCATTAATTTTGCCAATCATTGAGATAGGAAGTGTTTTCCAGTATTGAATATTCTTATGTAGTTTATTCAGTAGTGGGGGAAAATTTGCTTTAAATAATGATGTATATATCTTAGTTACATAGATACCTAGGTATTTAAATTTTTCGTTTACTATTTTAAATGGAAATTGTTGTATTATGTGTTTGTTATGTTCCCTTATTGGCATAATTTCACTTTTATTCCAATTTATTCTGTATCCTGAGAGTGAACCAAATTGGGTTATTAGCTCTAATAAGTTTGGAATACTAATTTCTGGTTTTGTAATGTAAATTAGTACATCATCTGCGTATAGAGAAATTTTATTCACTGTGTCCTTTGTGATATACCCATATATTTCCGGATGACCCCTAACTCTTTCTGCAAGTGGCTCAATAGCTAAAGCAAATAATAATGGAGATAACGGGCATCCTTGTCTACAACCTCTAGATAGGCTGAATTTTGATGACAACCTTTGATTTGTTAATATTCTAGCCGTAGGATTTGTATATAACAGTTTTATCCATGTACAGAATTTCTCCCCTAGTTGCATATTTTCCATCACTGAAAATAAATAAGACCATTCAACCTGATCAAATGCTTTTTCAGCATCGAGTGAGATTATTGCTAGATCTTCATTAATAATTCTCTTCGAATAAATAATATTAAATAATCTTCTTAGATTATAATATGAGTACCGTTTCTGAATAAAGCCTGTTTGGTCAGGGTGTATTAATTTATTCATCACTGTACTTAATCTAAGCGCTAGTATTTTAGTTAATATTTTCTGATCTGTATTTAAAAGTGCAATTGCTCTATATGATCCCGGATCTTCCGGATCTTTATCAGCTTTAGGAATAAGTGTTATTATAGATTCATTTAAAGTATCTGGGAGTTTCTGTTGAGTATAGATATGCTCATACAGCCTTTGTAAACGTGGGCATAGCAAGTCATAATTTTTTAAATAAAATTCAGAGCCTAGACCATCTGGTCCTACTGCTTTACCATTTTTTAAAGAGCCAATAGACTCCTCAATATCCTTTATCGTAATCTCCCTTTCTAATAATTCTCTATCATTTGAATCTAAACCTTTTAAATTACATTTTAGTAAAAAATCTGCTATTGCTTCCGTTTGTGTTACAGTTTTAGTTGAATAAAGGTTATGATAGTATTGGAGAAATCTTTCATTTATGTCCTTGGGCATTTTTAATAATTCTCCTGTCTCTGTTCTAATTTTATGAATTATTTTTTCCCCTTCCATTTTTCGTAACTGACGTGCTAATAGTTTTTGTGGTTTGTCTCCAAATTCAAAATGTAATTGTTTGGTTTTTTGATAAAGTTTTATTACTTGTTCTGAATACATTTTATTTAATTTATATTTCAATACAGCAATTTTATTATGTTTTGAAATAGATGGCATTCTCGCATTGTCTAAATCTAGTTGTTTGATTTCCCTTTCCAATGTTTGTTGTTTAATCCTGTTCTCTTTATTATAAAATACTTGAGCAGAGATTAATGCACCTCGAACAAACGCTTTAAACGTTTCCCACATAAGAGAAGTAGGTGTGTCAGGGTTATCATTTACCTCAAAAAATATTTGAATCTGTTCAATAATATATTCCTGGCATGATCTTTCGTTCAAGATTTGTGGGTTAAATCTCCAATACGTTTGTTTCTCGGACATTCCATTTAATTTAATCATAAATGTTACAGGTGCGTGGTCTGAGATTATAATATTATGGTATTTTGAGTTATAAGTAAATGGGATAAACGTGGAGTCAACTAAAAAATAATCTATTCTTGAGTATGTTTTGTGTACTGGAGAGTAAAATGAATATTCCCGTCCAGTTGGATTTTCTATTCTCCAGACATCCTTAATATTAGTGGAATTAATAAATGAATTTAGAAATACACTTGATTGAGATTTTACTTTTTTTTGCCTTGATGATCTATCTAAGTATTTTTAAATGATAAAATCAAACCTGCCTCCACCACTTCCACTGGAAGCTCATTTCACACAGCTACCACTCTCTGAGTAAAGAAGTTCCCCCTCATGTTACCCCTGAGCTTTTGTCCCTTAATTCTCAAATCATGTCCTTTTGTTTGAATCTTCCCTACTCTCAATGGAAAAAGCTTATCCACGTCAACTCTGTCCATCCCTCTCATAATTTTAAAGACCTCTATTAAGCCCCCCTTTAACCTTCTGCACTCCAAAGAATAAAGACCTATCTTGTTCAACCTTTCTCTGTAACTTAGGTGCTGAAACACAGGCAACATTCCAGTAAATCTCCTCTGTACTCTCTCTATTTTGTTGACATCTTTCCTATAATTTGCCACTGAGTTTCTCCAGCATTTTTGTCTACCGCAAAATGTCAATGATTCTGCGTATGCCGAGGCAACAGGGTGAGAGAGAGGGAGTGAGAGAGCTAGAGAGAGACGAGATGGGCAGTGGGAGAGAGAGATAGCGTGAGAGAGAGGGAGGAAGGGAGAGAGCGAAAGACAGAGAGACACAATGTGGGTCTGTAGGTAAATTGAATGACTAACCTGCTGCACACCAAGAAGATGCTCGCCAATATGAAGCCCTCAATCATGATGGTGAGTTTTAAGAAATTCTCAATGTGTCATCAATGCATCAATCTACATTCCTCAGTAAATGTAATTGTGTTTTGATCAAGTATTAATGACGCCGCGTGAATTGTATTCAAAGGAACGCAGCGTCATTAATACTTGTTCAAAACACAATTACATTTACTGAGGAATGTGGATCGATGCATTGATGACACATTGTATAACTACTTGTTAACTACTGGCTGTTAACAAGTTCTAACAGTAGTAGTTAACAACTCGTTTGTGTCTGATGGCCGTGCAGAGTTTGTTATCCATGTTCATTTTATTACAAAATCCGTATGGCGAATGTTTAAAAAAAAATCTTTATTTAACAAAGCGAATTTGTATTTCCGTATGAAATATGGAAAATTAACGCGGGGCCCAATTGGGAGAAATCGGTCCAATCGGCTTAAGGCTGGCCCTGGCAGGGGGTCTAGGTAAGGTGTAACCAGGGGTCACAGGTGAGTGAACACCAGCCTCTCCAGGGACTTCATGATGCGTGAAGTCAGCGCCACCAGTCTGTAGCCATTGGAGGATCTGGGGTGTGTCCTCTTTGGTACAGGAACCAGGCAGGATGTCTTCTACATCACAGGAACACTCTCAAGGCTCAGGTTGAAGATATGCTGGAGTAATCTGCACAACTGGCTGGCTCACGCCTTAAGTACCCTAGGGCTGACATCATCAGGACCCGTGGCTTTGCCAGAGCAGTCTGCTCAGCTCTTTTCTCATCTGCTCAGCCTTGATGGTCAGGTGCCACAAGGAAAGGGTAGAGGAAGTAGATGTTGGGTACATGGAAGGTACATAAAAATGCTGGAGAAACACAGCGGGAGAGGCAGCATCTATGGAGCGAAGGAAATAGGCAATGTTTCAGTCTGAAGAAGGGTTTCGACCCGAGACGTTGCCTATTTCCTCATCCACTGAGTTTCTCCAGCATTTTTGTCTACCTTCGATTTTCCAGCATCTGCAGTTCCTTCTTAAACATGTTGTGTACATGGACTTCAGTAAGGCATTCGACAATGTTCCGCATGGTAGTTTGCTCTGGAAGGTCAGATCGCATGGGATCCAAGGAGAGATAGCTGAATGGATAGCAAATTGGCTCCATGAAGGAAGCAGAGTTTTTTTTAATTTTTTATTTTATTTATTTTTATTAGAAGTAAGTACAATTGTAAAAAAAAAAAAAACTAAAAAAGTGAAAATACAGTGTCTGATATAGTCGACACTGTAGCGAGTGTCCCACCTGTAGGTGGGGAAAAAACCTTGTTTTGACTTCCATTGCATTGTTACACAAATAGCTCCGCTCTCTTGGTTAATCATAACATATTAAAATATTAAAACGGGGCCTCACATTCAGATATATAATACAATTTTACCCTATATATTTCATTATAACATATATATATATCGGAATTTTAACAACTAATTATTAAACCGATACTTTTGACTTCAATAAGAATCAACTGTTGGTTGAAGGGGTTAACGAGACGTGCCCCTGGGCCTAAGCCAGGTGCTCGTTTCTCATCCCCTCCTCCCACTTATAGATAAGGTTTCAATTTATTAAAAATTCATATTAGTATGTTAGTTCGTTATTTTTTATTTTTGTTTTTGTTAGTATTCTAATCTAACATGCATAACTTATTAAGTTGTTAATAGGATAAGTTCTTACAATTGGTTTTAATATTATAATCTAATAAACAAGTAAATGCTTCTGGTATATACCATTCCCGTCTGTTCAGCTGTTTACTCGTTTTGAACAGAAAGTGTCCTTGATTCAACATTCCAAAGATAACAGTCTAGCTATCCCCAGACAAAGCATTGCTTAGAATGGTTCAGATCTGCCAAACCCCCCTTTGATTTCCATTTTTCAACGATAGTTTGGGCATATTTAACAAATGACTTTTCAAAACCCTTAAAGGAAATACGCATTTTCGCAGGATAAAAAATCCCATAACTGATCCCTTCTCTCCCTCTTAAAAAGATCCTTAACCTTCTCGAATTTGTTTCTTTTTTGCACAATTTCATACGGGTAGTCCCTGAATATCTTAATAGTGTCATTGTCCAGCCGCAGTTGCACACCGTATTTGATTTTGCTCATAACATCTTCCAGTTCTAAAATATCCTGAAATTTCACAATAATATGTCGTGGATAAGTTTTTCCCGCACCAGATCTTTGTTTAAATCTTGGGACAGGATGAGCCACTTCGATTTTCGGTTCTTTGGAAAGATTCAGCAGTTGTTTAAGCAAGCCCATGGCAAACTCACGCACATCCTCCCCCTCGGCTCCCTCTGAGACTCCAAGAATTCTCAAATTCTGACGTCTAGAGCGAGCTTCCAGGTCCAGGCATTTTTCTGAAACTTTACTGAGTTGAGTCACCATCTGTAGTGAAGTTTGTTCATTTTCTCGCCTCATTTGCTCATGTTCTTGCCTCATTTTCGCCATGTCTTCAACCACTCGAGCCGTGTTTTTCTCCAATTCCGTAATTGTGCGCATACTTGCAGCTACTGTTTCAAGCACAGCCGTGAACTTGTCCATAGTAGTTTCATCCATCTTGTCCATTCTCTCTGATAGTCCATCTTTCACCTCATCAATTCGTTTATTCATAATGTCCAGTGAATCAATCATCTTCTGATTGCTAGCATCCATAGCCTTCTGATTACCAGCAATTAAATCCCTCATCATCTTCTCCATTCCTTCAATCATATTTGCCATATTTTCCTTCATATTTTCCTTCATATTTTCCTTCATATTTTCCATCATAATTTTATTTTCATCCAAAATCTCATCTTTCATATTTTTCACTGATTTCTTCAAGTCATCAAACTCTTTCTTAGATCTTGTATCCATTTCTGCAGCCACTTCAGAGACTTCAGAGACTTCAGAGGTAACTTCTGCTTCAGACTTCTTCTGGTCTCTCAGCAGCTTTTTCACTGATCTCTGAGGGCTCACAGCTGGAGACAGTTTACTCATTTAAAGGGCTTTAAACCACCATTTAAAACATCGCGCTTAATGATGACGTCATCAGCGCGGCAACCAGGAGCTCCGGTAAGGTTTTTAAAAACAATCCCGATTTCTGGACCTGTTTTACACGATAAATCGTGAAATTTTTCGGGAGAGGAGCTAGGTGCACGTCTGTTAGTCCAACATGGCGCCACCGGAAGTCGTAAGTACAATTGTATACAATCATATTTTCATAATACATTTTATGTACAGCTTCTTATTTTTTAAATTTTGTAATAAAGAAGAAAAAGAAAAAGAAGTTAGATAATGAAGAATAGAAAAATGTGAGATATATAGTGTGTGAAAAAGAAAAATAGAGAGTGAAAGAAGAAAGTTAAGAAATAGAAAATAGAAGAAAAAGAGTAAAAGAAGAAAAGAGAAGAAAAAGAAAAGAGAAGTAAGGAGATCGTATTTATAACTTGACCATTCCTCACCCAGTCACGGATTAGCTTTTACACTTGTGTTGCACCATATGTTTCCAAAAAGACGACAAATGGAGACCAACTCGTTATGAATTGGTCAAATTTATCTATTAGGAGGAATCGCATTTCCTCAAAATGTGCGGTATCCAACATACTTGCAATCCACATTTTGAGCATTGGTATTGGTGTATTTTTCCAAAATTTCAATATTAATTTTTTTGCTATTATTAAACCATAATTAAAAAATAATTTTTGAGATGGGTTCAATTTGTTCCCATCTTCCATTACCCCAAATATAATCAATTCATTATTGGGTTCCATTTTTGTCTTAAATAATTTTGTGAATATTTCGAAAATATCACTCCAAAATCCATGAAGTTTTATACAAGAAACAAAAGAGTGTGTTATAGTTGCGTCTTGGGTTAAACATTTATCACAAATGGGGGATATATTTGGATAAAATTTATTTAATCTTGTTTTTGAGTAATATAATCTATGTAAAATTTTAAATTGAATTAGATTATGTCTTGCGTTAATCGAACATTTGTGAATATATGTCAAATACTTTTCCCATGTAGCCTTCGTAATTTTTATCAATAATTCCCGTTCCCACTCTTCTCTAATTACCTCGGTCGCAGGTAAATCTATATTTAAGATACTATTATATAAATATAATATTATTTTTTGTGTATCAGCTTTAATATTCATTACTTCTAGTAAATCAGGAGTTATTTTTTGATATCCCTGTATGTATGTCTTCAAGAAATTGCAAATCTGAAAATATTTAAAATAATGAGTGTTTTTCAATTTAAATTTTAATTGTAATTGTTGAAATGATAGTAAATCTCCCATTTCATACATATCCCCGATCCTTTTAATTCCTAAACTTTCCCATTGATTAAATATTTATCCATCATAGAAGGTTTAAATAAATGATTATTCGCTATCGGTGTTAACAATGATAGGTTTCTTAGTTTTAAGGATAATTTTATTTGTTTCCATATTCTTATTGTATATTGTATAATTGGGTTTTTCTTATATATTGTATTGTTCATTTTTTTCGGGGAGAAGAGGATTGTTCCTATATTTCAAGGATAACAATCCTCTTTCTCCATTTTTATCCATTCTGTCTGTTGGGTTGAACTATCCAACCAGTAAATTATATTCTTAATATGTATTGCCCAATAGTAATATAAAAAATTTGGGAGTGAAATTCCCCCGACATCTTTTGGTTTACATAAATGTTCTTTTTTAATTCTATGTGATTTATAGTCCCAAACAAAATTAGTAATGTTAGCATTCAGTTTAGAAAAAATACATTTTGGTACATATACTGGTATAGATTGAAATAGGTATAATAACTGTGGTAGAAAGCTCATTTTAATAGCATTTATTCTGCCTATTAATGATAAAGGAAGTGTTTTCCAAAATTTAATCATTATATTAAGTTTATTTATTAAGGGTATAAAATTGGCGTTGAATAAAGCTTTATGTTTTCTAGTAATCTGAATACCCAGATATTTAAATTTTTCTGTTGCTATTTTAAAGGGGAATTTCAATAAGTGTGTAGATTCTTGAGGTATTAACGTCATAATTTCACTTTTGTTCCAAATTATTCTATATCCAGAAAAGGACCCAAATTCCTCTATTAAATTTAATAAATTTGGTATGCTCGTTTGTGAATTTGTTATATATAACAGAATATCGTCTGCATACAATGACATTTTATTATTTGAGTTCCTAGTATTATAACCCTGAATATTCGGATGGCTTCTTATACTTTCAGCCAGAGGTTCTATCATAAGGGCAAATAGCAGGGGTGATAAAGCACATCCCTGCCTATTACCCCTTGATAATTGAAATTTTTGAGATAACATGCTGTTAATTAATATTCTTGCCATCGGTTTATCATATAATAATTTCACCCATGCAATAAAGTTCTCTCCCATATTAAATTTTTGTAATACTTTGTATAAATACTGCCATTCTACCTGATCAAATGCTTTCTCTGCGTCCAAAGAAATAATTGATAAGACTTCTTCCTCCACTTTATGTGAGTACATTATATTAAACAGACGTCTCAAATTATTAAATGAATATCTTTTGGTTATAAACCCGTTTGATCAGGGTTTATCAATTTACTAATATATTTTCTTAGTCTTCTGGCTAAAGTCTTTGCTAGGATTTTCTGATCTGTATTCAAAAGTGATATAGCTCTGATTGAGCCCGGTTCCTCTAGATCTTTATCTTTCTTTGGAATAAGCGTAATAGTTGATTCTGCTAATGTTTCAGGTAGTTTATTTTCTTTAAAAACGTAAGTATATAAATTAAATAGATAGGGGGTCGTTATCTCATGAAACTTTTCATAAAATTCATTACTAAAACCATCTGGTCCCGGTGTCTTACCATTTTTCAACGATTTTATTGTTTCACCTATTTCTTCGATTGTAATTTGCGCTCCTAATTCTTCTTGTTCCAAAAGGTCAAGTTTTGGTAGATTACAGTTATCTAAATTTTTTTTAATTTTACTATCTTCTGTTTTGGTTTTTGATGTGTATAAATTTTGATAAAATTGAACAAATCTTTTATTAATATCTTTAGGTAGTGTTAGTAATTCACCATTATCGGATTTAATTTTATTTATAGTATTTTCCTTTTCCTGTTTTTTCAGTTGACGCGCCAACAGCTTATGTGGTTTGTCCCCAAACTCAAAAATGTTCCTGTTTTGTAATTTGGAATAATCTTATTACTCTTGCCGAGAGAATTCGGTTAAGTTTAAATTTCAGTAGTATTATCTTATTATGTTTATCTATAGTGGGATCTTTAGCATTGTCTAACTCTAACTGTCTTATTTCTTGTTCTAACCACATTTGTTCTGTTTTATTCTTCTTATTTTGAAAAATTTCATATGAAATTATAATTCCTCTAATAAATGCTTTAAAAGTTTCCCATAGTAAAGAAGGTGAGGTACCTGGTGTATCATTTATCTCAAAAAATAATTTCATTTGTTGTTTCAAGTATTGATAACCCTGTAAGTCATTTAATATATGTGTATTAAACCTCCAAAACATTTTTTTACCCGGCATTCCCTCAAATTCTACTGAAAAAGTCAACGGAGAGTGATCAGAAATACTACTAATATGGTATGTTGGGTTAATTATATATGGCATTAATTTCCTATCCACTAAAAAAAATCAATTCTTGAATATGTTTTATGTACCGAAGAGTAAAACGAATATTCCCTTCCTGCTGGGTTAGCAGATCTCCATACATCTGTTATGTTAGTATTTTTTATATATGTATTTAGAAGTTCACTAGTCTTGGATTTTATATTACTCCTTCTTTGTTTTGCTGATTTGTCTAAATATGGATCTAAAACACAGTTGAAATCCCCTCCTATTATCACATTTTGATAATTAAACTCCAGTATTATATCTATAATTTTCTCAAAAAAATTGAGGGTTATCAAAATTCGGAGCGTAAATATTTACCATAGTTATTGGGGTAGCATAAATTTCTCCCGAAAATATGATATACCTTCCCTCTTTATCTGATATAGTATTCTTTAATTTGAACGGTATACCTTTCCGAATAAGAATAGCCGTACCTCTAGATTTAGAAATAAATGACGAATAATATGTTTGGCCTATCCACTTCGCCTTTAATCTCATTTGTGTTTCCTGTTTCATGTGAGTTTCTTGCAAGTAAATTATGTCGCTTTTCAAAGATTTTAAGTGAGCAAAAATTTTACCCCTCTTTATTGGTTCGTTGGCACCCCTTATATTCCAACTACAGAATGTGATTCCTCCATTCTTTATTTGTCTATCGTCTTGCATTGTATATCAAAGTAATATTCTTGAATCATATGGTGCTGACAAATACCTCCGTGTTCTGGACGTTGGGTGGTCATTCCAAGTTTTTAAGTTTACATTACATCTCCTTCTCTAAAAGTGCCTTAGATAAAGCAAGAAAAATTGTGGATTACAATTAATTAAACACAAACTAAGTAAATACAAATTTGTATAGTGATTAAAAAATAAGTGAAATTAAGGTATCTAAGAACAGGTACCTTAAAGACAGATAGCCACCTAAGGTGGCGAAAAAATTATGGACTTCCATTGATGTTGTTTTACATTGAGCCCCAATCCCTAATTAACACCTCGTAAAAAACTACAGACCGTCTCATATCTTGTTTATTCTTGTTTAACTTTATCAAACTAGCATTAGTAAAAAGCAAAAAGACGCAGAGATAAAATATTAAAAAGTAAAAAATAAAACTACCCTACAAGCAGGTACCGAGGGGTTAACCTCATTCCTGGATTTTTTCCAAGTTTATGTTGCGTTCCCACCCAAAAAGAAAAAAATCGTTAGTAGTGTTATAGACATTTTGGTTAATTACAATTTATAAGTAATGGTTTATTCATAATTATTCATATTTACTACAAACACTTAAAAATCATTAGTGTTGTTAAATTTGTTAAGTTAGTTGGTTAATTATAATTAACATATAATAGTTAGATGTTAATATTATCTCATCCATGTTCCTTGTACAGTGTCTTCGGCATCCTTTTGTTTATCTTTGAGCTTTCCATTCAAGGTGAAACAATGTTCTCAAATACACATTCCAGACAGATAAGCTCAGTAACTGTCTGGAAAGTCCACAGCCAGCTCCAGCTCCATCTTAAAAGTTAAAAAGTTCATTGTTCCTCCCTTTAGTCGTCTTCTTCCGATGTTTCCGATGCTTTTCTCACGATATCTTCTGCATATTTAAATGCTTTTTCTGGGTCCATAAATGAGCGCTCCGTTCCCTTATAAGTAATTTTCATTTTTGCTGGGAAAACAACTCCATATCTGATGTTAGATATACCCCTCAGTATGTTTCTTGTCTCCGGAGATTGTCCAGAGAATGAACTTGTTTACACCAACAAGGAAGCAGAGTTTGATAGGGGAAGGTTGCTTCTCGGACTGGAGGGCTGTGACTAGTGGTGTGCCTCAGGGTTCGGTGCAAGGCCCATTACCGTTTGTCATATACATCAATGATTTGGTTGAGAACATACAGGGCAAGATTAGCAAGTTTGCTGATGATACAAAAGTGAGTGGTTTTGCAGATAGTGAAGATGGTTGTGAAAGATCTGGATCGATTGGCCAGGTGGGCGGAGGAATGGTTGATGGAATTTAATACAGAGGAGTGTGAGGTGTCGCATTTTGGGACGTTGAACAAGGGCAGGATCTACACAGTAAATAGTAGGCCTGTGGTGTTGTAGAGCAGAGGGATCAAGGAGTACAGGTGCATGGTTCCTTAAAGGTCGAGTCGCAGGTAGTCAAAAAGGCTTTTGGCACTTTGGCCTTCATCATTCAGAATATTGAATATAGAAGTTGGGAGGTCATGTTGCAGTTGTATAAGATGTTGATGAGACTGCATTTAGAATATTGTGTTCAGTTCTGGGCACCATGTTACAGGAAAGATATTATCAAGCTTGAAAGGGTTCAGAAAAGATTTACGAGGATGTTGCCAGGACTAGTGGGTGTGAGCTATAGGGAGAGGTTGAGTAGGCTGGGTCTCTATTCCACGGAGCATAGGAGGATGAGGGGGATCATGTAGAGGTGTACAAAATCATGAGAGGAATAGATTGGGTTGATGCACAGAGACTCTTGCCCAGAGTAGGGTAATCGAGTACCAGAGGAGATAGGTTCAAGGTGAAGGGGAAAAGATTTAATAGGAATCCAAGGGGTAACTTTTTTACACAGTATGGTGGGTGTATGTAACAAGCTGCCAGATGAGGTAGTTGAGTCTGGGACTATCCCATCGTTTAAGAAACAGACAGCTACATGATAGGACGGGTTTGGAGGGATATGGACCAAGCTCAGGCAAGTGGGACTAATGTAGCTGGGACATTGTTTGGCCAGTGTGGGCAAGTTGAGCTGAAGGGCCAGTTTCCACACTGTATCACTCTATGACTGTATGATTCATTGACTCTATGAAGTGGACCAGGGGGGTTGAGGGGGAGAGTCTGTCAGGGGGCAGGCGGGAGTGGGTGGGCAGAGGCCCCACCATCAAATCTATAAAAAAACAGGTTTAGCTCATTGGCCCAGTCCTGATTGCTTTCCCTCCCCAGGCCACTGGTCTTCTTGTGGTCTGTAATGCTCTTCATACTGCTCCACACATCCCTCGTGCTGTTCTGCTGAAGTTTCAGCTCCAGCTTCTTCCTGTAGTCATCCTTGTCCTGTCTCAGTCTTTCTTTTAAAATCTTTTTATTCGTTTTTTTCAAAAGCAAAAACAAGACAACAACAAAATAATGATAAACATAACAATGATATTGATACATAGTAGCAATGTTACAAAATTTTGAGATTTTAAAAATAAAGTCTGCAATTTATCCCATCAGATAAAGCATAAAAATTAGTTTAATTTGACACCTAATTCACTTTCATATCTTCAGTATTAAAGAAGTTATGGCCATTTTCATATGCGGAAATTAGCATCTAGTTCCCTATTGCTTTTCCATTGACTTAACACAAAAGCTGTGATCGAGGACAGTTAAAAGCCCATAAATTTCTTAAAAATTAAGATAACTGAAAGAAATTTTCAGTTATTATAGATTGAAGCATTCTGAAACAAATATGAAACAATCTTGCTTAGAATACATGAAAGTAAAGCATATAATTAGTTAGTTACCTAATTGTAGCTAATTACAAATTCAATTACTAGATCTAAACATCTATCAATTTCTTAAGAATAGATTAACATTTTTAAATAGCCTGTGTCCAAATAACATTCACACAATAATTCACAATATAACATAATTTTAAAATCTCATTTTCATGAATTTACAGGCCAAATGGAAGGAATTGAATGTTTAATACCTGTAAATTAATGGGCCTTTAAATCATCTTGTGAGTGAGGATTTCTGGAACGCGATCTTTTGGAACGTTCATTTGCGGTGAATTTAACCCCGTATTGGCATG
This sequence comes from Malacoraja senta, assembly GCA_038087875.1. Lineage (NCBI taxonomy): Eukaryota > Metazoa > Chordata > Chondrichthyes > Rajiformes > Rajidae > Malacoraja > Malacoraja senta. The sequence continues at coordinate 71,413 of JAXLNO010004011.1, read as the reverse complement.
AAAAATACTGCCGTTAGTTCGGGGAATAAAATCACCGTGTCGCATGAAAAAATGTGAATTAAAGGCTCCTTAAGAAGCACTTTTATACATTTAAAGAAACCACTTTCGTTTGCCTGTCCCGTGTGTGAAATCTGTCCCCGTTATCGGCGTTGACGCTTCAGGAGCTGCTTTTAAAATTAATCCAGCGCTGACATTGACGATTTAATAAAAATAAAAAATTCACAAAACGCCACTAGGAACGATTTGTCAGCCAACGCTTGTACTCCAACGAAATATAATTCAGGACAAGGGAGGAGAAACCGCGTTTTAACCCCGCCCCCCCCTTAAAGGCGCCAAAATCGCGCACACGGCCAGTGGCAGAATTACAGCGCGACTGAAGGTAAGTTTTGTAACATACCTATACATAGGGATCAGGGTTACATTAATAACAGGTATAACCTATATATGAGTCCAGTTTCAAAATACACATTGAATATAGACCTCTATGTAAATATAGTTACGTGTTTAAAAGAGAACCTATATATGTATAAAAATAAAAAGATAAAAAGAAAAAAAGAGAAAAAACGAAAAAACAAAACCCCCCTAAACTTTATATTTAAAAATAAAAAAAATTAAAAAAAACAGAATCTGGGCTGCAAAGAATTTCAACAATTTAAGTCCCTGTTTGTCGTCAAGTCCGTTCCATCGTTTAAAGGTAAAATAATTATTATAACAGTTGGAGAGGGGACAATTTATGTCGTATGCAAATTCTTTGCAGCCCAGAAACTCTTCATTACCTTGCTATAACTTCTGGACACATGGTGAATCTCATTGCAAATCAGAAATAGCCTTTACTGATAACTGCATAGGTCTATTATAATGACCCGAATGTATCCTTAATGCTTCATTTTACTTCGGAGTCACGTGAGTGACTATGTGAAGAAGACCCGTCAGGGCGCATGCGCGTAATTACGTCTGACGCATTGGCGCCCGGCAGCAGGAAGACGGAGCTCCTCCTGCAGGTGAGTAGTTACAGCTCCACCAAAGTCGGGGAGACTTTAGAGGAGTTAGAAAAAAAGTGAAATTGTTGCTGTAATTTTCCCCCACAATGCAGGAACAAGTAAAAAATCATTAAGGTGCAGGCCTGCTACGGACAAGGAGAGAGAGAGCTGCGGGAGCGCCGGTAGCGGTGCGGCGACAGACTTGGCAAAGTGCCCAGCCGGGTACACAGCCAATGCCAGTCGGGCAGTAGGCATAAGCCAAGTCTGTCAGGGCCATTGACTCCGCAGAGTCGGGCCAGGAGAGACCCATCGGGGACAGGATACCATGACCCAGCGGTTATCCAAAAGGAGCAGCTCATACAGGGGCTGCTCCACCAAGCCACACTCCAGGAGGAGTTGTGCAGGCGGGAGGCCGTGGGGATGGCTCCGCCGGCAGTGCCTAGGAGAGGCCTGCTTCACAAAGCCACACTCCAGGAGGAGTTGTGGCGTGGGAGGCCGTGGCGAAGGCTCCGCCGGCAGTGCCTAGTAGAGGCCTGCTTTGAAAGCACCCTCTTTGCAAGAGGTGAGTGCAGAAGGGCAGATACGCTCTGACCCTGAGTCCGACGACGACTTTGAAAGGGAGGGCATGCAGCGGCCAGAGCTGACACCGTGTGCAGCACGGTTTGCCATGTCGTCAGACGCTGGTGAGCCTCTGGGGGAGGAACTTGCCACCAGCATAAATTACCAAGTCTCACATCAGCTACAGGAGCTGACAATAATGAGACAGTAAGGAAGCATGAAGCCCCAATCAACTGTGGCCTGTTAAAAGTTCCAGTTGGGAACAGGAAGATTTGGGGCAAGATGGGCATACAAATGAGAGCCCAGGAGGAGGTGAAGCTCCAGCATATTTTTAAAGTTGCTGGCATCTGGCATAACGAGTTTCGCCAGGATGGTGAATGGAGAGGCCATGACAAAATTACAACAAAAGGTGTGGCGCTATTGTGGAGTGCCCACTTTGAGATCAACTGCCTCTGCAAGACTGCGTTTAGACCAAACATCAACCCTAAATAAGCTTCACTCTGCCAGCCTGGCACAGTGCAACCTGCACAGCTGTTTGGCGAGGATTTCGCAAAGCAGGTGAAGGAGCTGGAGGAAGTATCCCTATAAGCGAGGAGACTGGTCCGGGCAAGGGACGAGTCCAGCTATGATGCAGCGCAGTTGGCGTTCGGCTGTAATAGTGCCAGGGAAGGTGAGATATCCAGCTCGAGGCCGGGGAAGAATGCCAGGTGGTAAGGACGTAAGTGGGTCTGGTTCTCATGTAGACAGATCTAATGAGATACAATTAAATGTTTACCTCAGATATGTTTATACTGAAGGTTATTGAAGGGTATCGAATAAAGCTTAATGCAAATTCTGATTTACCCATGCAACATGTTCCAAAAAAGGAGTTTGACTTCAGTATCACTGAACAATTGGAAGTTCAGGTGGAACTTGCAAGCTTATGTAATAAAGGTGTAATTGCTAACACAGTTTACCAAAGCCATCAGTTTGTGTCCAATATCTTTCCCAGACCATAAAAGGATGGGGGATGCAGAATTATACTGGACCTGAATAGTCTTAAACCTTTTTGTACGGTATAGACATTTTAAGATGGAAACGTTTGAGGAGATCTTAAAGATACGGATTCAGTGTCTGTTCATTTGCAGGATAGAAGATTTAAAATTCAGCTGGATGGGGCAATTATGGCAATGCAATGCCTAATCGTTTGTCTTCAGCTCCTAGAGTAATTACAAAGTTGTTAAAACCTATTCTAGGCATGATGAGAAGTCAAGGGCAGGTGCTCATGGCTTAACTAGCTAATATCTTGATTGTAGGACAATCAAAGGAAACAGCTGAAGCATCAGTGGCAGTTGGTAAAAAACACTTTTTAAAAATTGGGCTTCATAAGCTATCCAGAGAAATCTAAATTAATACCTGTGACACAAATTGACTAGTTGGGTTCACAATAGACTTAAACAACATAATTGTGACCTTGCCCAGGCAAAAAAGTGTAGAGCTAATTAAGAGCTGTATCAAGTTAATTGCTGACACACAGCCTTCAATTAGCCAGGTGACGAGTCTGCTGGGGAAATTGCTGACAGCATTTCCAGCAGTTCAATAGTGGCCAATTTATTCTCTACAAAGGTCAAAGGAACAAGCAATGAGGATACATTGGGGTCATTATAATAGACCTATGCTTCTATCAATAGAGGCTGTTGCTGATGTACAATGGTGGATTCAGCATGTGTCCACTAGTAGTTCCAAAGTGTTATTGGACCAAGCTTCCATGATTTTGCAGACAGATGTCAGAGCACTTGGGTGGGGTGCTACTGATACAAGATCCAGCTGTGGAGACAGATGGACATTGCTTCTGCAAACATGGGTAATTAACCAATAGTATTTTATGGACTCAAGGCTTATGGCACTAACAAAACTAGTTTGCATGTGCAGTGCCAAATAGACAACACTACAGCAGTTGCTTATATGAATCACATGGGTGGAATCAAATCGTTATCATGTGACAGGTTGGCAAATAAAATTGGACCTGGAGTATGGATATTTGGATTGGAGCTATCTGCCAGGGAAACTTAATGTAGTACCAGATGGCAGCTCACGAAAATTCCGTGATAATACAGAGTGGATGTTGAACCAGGATGTGTTTAAGAACATAGTACTTCTATATGGAAGGCCAAAATATGTTTCATGGGCACCAAATCCAGGGGCAGTGGCAATTGATGCTTTTTTACTAAATTGGGATGATATGTTTGTGTACATTTTCCCACCATTCTGCCTCATAGCTCGGTGTTTGAGAAAATCAAGCAGGATGCCGCTTCAGGGGTTTTGGTGATACCAAATTGCCCGATTCAACCATGGTTCCCTTTGATGTTACAGATAGCAATCCAACCTCCTTTTGCTGATTCCAAACAGTAGGAAATTGCTGGAGCATCCAGTAACGCGTTAAGTTCATCCGTTATGTGATTGTATTGATCTGTTAATTTGCAGGTTTTTAAGAATGCCTTACATTGGTCGAGGACTTTCTAGGCCAACGGTGGATATACTCACTGCAGACTGGAGAACGAGTACTCAAAAGCAGTATATGACATGTTAAAAAAAATGGGAACAATATTGTGTTCAAAAGAATATTCAATATGATACTGTAGTTATTGAAAATGTGTTAGAGTTTTATCTACACTTTATTATGATGAGGGTCTTAGCTATAGTGCTATCAATACAGCTAGAAGTGCTTTGTTGGCATATCTTGTAATAGGTACACGGACACAAAGTATAGGTTCTCAACCTCTCATATCTAGGTTGATGAAAGGAATCTTTAATTCCAAACCGCCTAAGCCTAGGTATATGGTAATCTGCGATGTAAGCATTGTTCTTAACACGCTTCGTCATTGGGTCCCTGTCACGTCTATAACTTTGTTAAAATTAACCATGAAATTGGCTATGCTAATGGCATTGGTGTCAGTACAGAGAGTGCAGACTTTGCAAAAACATCAGTTAGATAGAATGGAAGGGACTACAGAGAATGTTCTGTTTTATATTTATGAACTGCTCAAACAAAGCAGGCCAGGGGTGACAGGATTTAAGATTATGTTCTCAGCATATCCTACAGATCCATGTTTATGTGTAAGGACACATTTCTTACATTACATTGAAGCCACAAGGGCTTTAAGACAAGAAGAAACAGGATTATTTGTCAGTTACAAGAAGCCAACATAAAAGAGTGGCAGTTCAGACTATCTCAACGTGGTTAAAGCAAGAGTTGGTTCAGGCAGGAATTAATATTTATGTGTTTACATCTCATTCCACTAGCGCAGTAGCAACATCCGCGGCCAGGGTGATGGACGTTCCCTTCGACCATATATTAAAAGCCGCAGGTTGGAAAAATGAACTTGTGTTTTCAACAATACTACCATCGGCCGATTGCCGATGGAGGGCTGTTTGCCAACTCAATATTGAGTGCTGTTGCTATTGTTTAAATTCTGTTTTCAATACTGTTTAATTCTGTTTCGTTTGTTGCCCCTAAATTAAGAGGGTTTATTGTTTGTTTTATGACCAAAAATAAAACTGTTTTTTTTTTTGCATGATATTCAGTCATGTTTACAGCATTATTGATGATACTCAGAGTCAATCGATGCAGTGAGAAGCCGGAATATTGATCTGCGGCATAAAAATCACAGAGCTTTGAAATCTTCACGTAGTCACTCACATGACTCCGAAGTAAAATAGTAAGATTAAACGAGAACTTACCAGTTTGAAGTTTGATCTTTATTTTATGAGGAGTTACGTTGGTGATTACGTGCCCGCCACGCCCAACCCTCTCTCATAGAAAAAAGGTCATAATGGTAGTTCTCATGTTGATCATCTTAATATGTTACTTCAATTATTGTGTTGTCTGTGATTTCATACCGCTGCTTTGAAGATTGACGCACATGCGCCCTGACGGGTCTTCTTCATGTAATCACCAACGTAACTCCTCATAAAATAAAGATCAAACTTCAAACTGGTAAGTTCTCATTTAATCTTACTAATTAGCTTGATACACCTGTCAATTAGCTCTACCCTTTTTTCCCTGGGCAGTCACTTAATTGAATCAATTGTGACCCAAATAGTCAGGTGTTAATTTGGATTCCTCTGGATGGATAATGCCCAATTTTTGAAAATTGGATTTAACAACTATCACCTGTTACTTCAGCTGTTCTCTTGGATACCCGTGTAATCAAGATATCATCGAGTTAAGCCATGAACACCTGTACCCTGGCCTTTCAGCATGCCTATTATAGGTTTTAACAATTTTGTTGCCATAGTTGATCCATCCAGGTGAATTTCAAATATCCTGCAAATAAACAGACATTGAGTAATGCGCATCTTTAAGCTCTAGAGTCGCCATATAGCATCCTCTTGCCCAGTTGCTTGGCAGTGACAATTCCATCTTACAATGTCTATACTACATCCCCCATCCTTTTTTGGCCTGGGAAAATATTAGACACAAATTGATGGGTTGGTGAACAAACTTATAATTGCACCTTTATCACATAAGCTTGCAAGCGCAGTCTGAACATCCATCTTTTCTGTTAATGAAAACTGAATAGTTCTACCAAGAACATGCTGAATGTGGAAATCACAATCTGGATTGAAATCCATTCGAAACCTTTGAATAACACACTATATAAACAGAGCTAAGGTAATTTGCTTCCATTCATCCCAGAAACAGATGTAATGTACCCCAGTTTAAGTTGTGTCACATTTGATATGTGCACCTGAGAACCAGGCCCACCTACCTCCTTGGTACCTCGTGGATGTTTGGCCATGTTCCCGCTTCGTTTGTAGGGGTACTTTCTTTTTTGGAAACTTGCCGACTGCCGGTGGCTTGATCAAGCCCACCGTCTTTGCCTCGTCACCCATGTCCTTGACACTCTTGGCGAGGTCCTCTCCGAAGAGTAGGTTGGGCGGCTGTATGTTGCTAGGCTGGAAAAATACTGCAATCTTGGAATTAATGGTGGGCCGAATGGCACCTTCCCTGAGACAATTTATCTCAAAAATGGGTGCTACAAAGCAACCCTAGTACCTCTTGCTGCGTCTCCGACACATGCCCTCCATCCACCGTTCTCGCGAACGCCGTGATTCCTGAGCCAAGCAATTTCAGGATTCTCTGCAGCTTCATCTCCTGGGCACTGCACGCCCACGCCCATCTGGCTCCATATCACCCGGTTCACTGCTGGCACCTTCAGCAACTTGCAGTTACCCTGTCTCTTGGTGATTCCAGACTCTGACTGGACAGCGAATCGTACTGCCAGAGATGGGAACTCTGACAACGGCCTTTCTTCGCTATTCAACAAAGTCTCCGTCAGAATCGGGTCAGAACTGAGCTGACCCTATCGTGGAGGCCAGCTCTTCTCCCAGTGGCACTCCATACTCTGACTGGACAGCGAATCGTGCTGCCAGAGAATGGACCTCTGACAACGGCCGTTCTTCGCTATTTCCAAGTCTCAGTCAGAGTCGGGGTCAGACCTTAGCTGACCCTCTGCACTCACCTCATGCATGAGGGTGTTTTAAGCAGCCCTCTACCAGGTGCTGCCGGCTTGGCCTTTCTGCAGCCTACCGCCCACATGACTCCTCCCCGGAGTGTGCGTTTCTGGATCAACCTCTGGATGAGGTGCTCCATTTGGGAGAACCATTTTAAAAACGTCTCCAGCCCCGTACAGGCTCGTTGTGGCCTGACTCAGTTGAATCCAAGGGCCTCCCAGACTTCCCCGTGCCTTATGCCCGACAGGCGTTGGCTTTGGTGCTTTTTAGCACTCAGTCTGAAGTCATCCCGCTCCCGGTCGGCGACTGTGCAGGGGTACGAGGCAGCCGCTGACAGATCGCATTCCCGCGGCTCTCCTTTGCTTTACCTGTGGCTGCCCTCCCCCTGGTCATCTTCATCATGGTGCTGCCTGTAATAAAAAACACAGAGCACCACAAAATAAACGTTTCCCTCCAGCTAAGATTAGCTGGAGCTTTAAACTATAAAAGTACTTTAAAAGTATTTGCTACAGGAGCTCTATCCTCCCCTGCTCGTCTTCACCATGGTGCAGCCTGTGACAAAACACAGAGCACAGCACCACAGTCAAGGAACTTATTTTACTCCAGTTAAGTTTCTGACAAGTTTCAGACTTAGCTGGAGCTTTAAAATTCTTTCAAAATACCCTAAAAGTACTTACATCAAGAGGAGCTCTGTCCTCCCGCTGTCTGTGCGCCAATGCAACCGACGTAATGACGCGCATGCGCCCTGATGGGTCTTCTTCACGTAGTCACAAACGTGACTCTGAAGTAAAATTCAATATCCTTCTCCTTGCTGAATACCGAAGAAAAGAAATTGTTCAATATCTCCCCCATCTCTTTTGGCTCTACTGATAGCTGTTCACTGTGTCTCTCTAATGGACCAACTTTATCCCTCATTATCCTTTTGCTATTAATATAGCTGTTGAATACGTGGCATGTGTCAGACTTATTGTTAAAGTCTGCAGTATACAGGGTGAAGGGGAACGGGGCCAGAACCGTTCCCTGTGGGGCTCCAACATTGCACACCACTGTGCCAGAGACACAGTCCCCCAGCTTAACAAACTGTGGTCGACCTGTCAGGTAGTTGTATATCCAGGAGATAAAGGTGGAGTACACTCCCATCTTCTTAAGCTTGTCATTCAGAATTAGGGGTTGGATGGTGTTGAACGCACTTGAGAAGTCGAAGAACATAATCCTCACATAGCCACCTGGTTCATCCAAAACAGAGTAGATCCGGTGCAGCATGTAGAGGACTGCATCATCCATCCCAATGTTCTCCTGGTATGCAAACTGTAGTGGGTCTAGTGCGTGCTCGACTTGTGGTCTCAGGAGACAAATGAATAGCCGCTCCATTGTCTTCATGATATGGGATGTGAGGGCCACCTGTAGTCATTGATCTCGGTCGGCCGCCGTGTTTTGGGAACCGGCACGAGACATCATGATTTCCACAGACCTTGAAATGTGGCTTTTGAAATGTGGCTTTTGAAATGTGGCTTTTGAAATGTGGCTTTTGAAATGTGGCTTTTGAAATGTGGCTTTTGAAATGTGGCTTTTGAAATGTGGCTTTTGAAATGTGGCTTTTGAAATGTGGCTTTTAAAATGTGGCTTTTGAAATGTGGCTTTTGAAATGTGGCTTTTGATTATAATTATAATAATAAATACTTTATTGATCCCCTCAGGGAAATTCAGATGTCCAGAAGCCCCCAACCAACAAACCCACACATTCAAAAACGAACGCAGACAGAAAATACATAACATACAATGTGGACACTACCTGAGAGCAATAAATACTTAATAAGACCAATAATTAACAATTGAAAATGAAAAAATGAAAAAAATGCATCCCCCTACAGCCTAGCGGTCCGAATTAAAAAATCTAATGGCTGCAGGGGTGAAGGATCTCCTGAACCATTCCATTCTACAGGGCAGGGAGAGGAGCCGGTTCTTGTTCCGAGTGCTCTTTTGACTCTCCAGAATTACATGGAGGGGATGCCCGGGGTTTTTCAGGATGACCTGCACCTTGCGCCTCATACGCCTCTCAAGCACATCCATTCCAGAGTCCACTCCCCTCCAGCACAAAGCTAGCTCGTTTAACCAGTTTGTCCAGCTTCTTGTTGTTTTTTGCACTAATTCTGTTGCCCCAGCAGACAACAGCGTAGAAAATAACACTTGCAACCACAGTGTTGTAAAACATGTGCAGCATATCATTATGCACATTGAAGGATTTGAGCCTTCTGAGGTAAAAAAGGTCTGCTTTGGCCTTTTTTGTAGAGGGCGTCAGAGTTGACAGACCAGTCCAGTTTGTTATCCAGGTGCACTCCAAGGTATTTATATGTCTGCACCACCTCAATGTCAGCCCCTGTAGTGTTGATCGGCTGAAGGGGAAGCTTGGACCTGCCAAAGTTAACCACCATCTCTTTAGTCATAGTTGTGTTCAGGATGAGACAGTTCTCTTTACTCCAGGCACAGAAGGCATTGGTCAAGTTCCTGTATTCCTCCTCATGCCCATTCCTTACACATGCCATAATCACTGTGTCATCTGAATATTTCTGTATGTGGCATGTGTCAGACTTATAGTTAAAGTTTGCGGTATACAGGGTGAAGAGGAATGGGGCCAGAACCGTTCCCTGTGGGGCTCCAACATTGCACACCACTGTGCCAGAGACACAGTCCCCCAGCTTAACAAACTGTGGTAGACCTGTCAGGTAGTTGTATATCCAGGAGATAAAGGTGGAGTACACCCCCATCTTCTTAAGCTTGTCATTCAGAATCAGGTGTTGGATGGTGTTGAACGCACTTGAGAAGTCGAAGAACATAATCCTCACATATCCACCTGGTTCGTCCAAAAAGGAGTAGATCCGGTGCAGCATCTAGAGGACTGCGTCATCCACCCCAATGTTCTCCTGGTATGCAAACTGTAGTGGGTCTAGTGCGTGCTCAACTTGTGGTCTCAGGAGACGAATGAGTAGCTGCTCCATTGTCTTCATGCTATGGGATGTGAGGGTCACCGGTCTGTAGTCGTTGATCTCGGTCGGCCGCCCTGCTTTGGAAACCGGCACAAGACATGATGTTTTCCACAGACCTTGAAATGTGGCTTTTGAAATGTGGCTTTTGAAATGTGGCTTTTGAAATGTGGCTTTTGAAATGTGGCTTTTGAAATGTTGCTTTTGAAATGTGGCTTTGTGCTTTTTGTGCAACTGTGTTTGGAAGGAATAAACGCATTATTAGATCCGACCGTCTTTACTGCAAAAGTCCCGCTCATTTCATGAATTTCGCTTAGTGGACAGGTCACACTGATTGCGTCATTTCCGGTGAGTGCTGAGGTCGTGCTGAATGCGGAAGTGTTGCTGACTACGGAAGGCCCAAAGTGGAGACGCCGCGCTGAGCCGTTTGTGTATTCAAAAAAGTTTACTGCCATATATATGGTGTGTGTGAATTTGTGTGTGAGTGTGTGAGTGTCTGTGTGTGTGTGAGTGTCTCTATATGTGTGAGTGTATGTGTATGTGTCAGTGTGAGTGTGTGTGTGTGTCTGTCTGTGTGCGCGAGTGTCATAGAAACATAGAAACATAGAAAATAGTTTCAGGAGGCCATTCGGCACTTCGAGCCAGCACCGCCATTCATTGTGATAATGGCTGATCATCCCCTATCAATAACCCGTGCCTGCCTTCTCCCCATATCCCTTGACTCCACTAGCCCCTAGAGCTCTATCTAACTCTCTCTTAAATCCATCCAGTGATTTGGCCTCCGCAGCCCTCTGTGGCAGGGAATTCCATAAATTCACAACTCTCTGGGTGAAAACGTTTTTTCTCACCTCAGTCTTAAATGACCTCCCCTTTATTCTAAGACTGTGGCCCCTGGTTCTGGACTCACCCAACATTGGGAACATTTTTCCTGCATCTAGCTTGTCCAGTCCTTTTATAATTTCATATGTTGCTATAAGATCCCCCTCATCCTTCTAAACTCCAGTGGATACAAGCCAAGTCTTTTCAATCTTTCCTCATATGACAGTTCCGCCATACCAGGGATCAATCTCGTGAACCTACGTTGCACTGCCTCAATCACAAGGATGTCCTTCCTCAAATTAGGAGACCAATACTGTACACAATACTCCAGATGTGCTCTCACCAGAGCCCTATACAACTGCAGAAGAACCTCTTTACTCCTATACTGAAATCCTCTTGTTATGACGGCCAACATTCCATTAACTTTCTTCACTGCCTGCTGTACCTGTAAGCCAACTTTCAGTGACCGGTGTACAAGGACGCCCAGGTCTCGCTGCACCTCCCCCTTACCTAACCTAACCCCATTGACATAATAATCTGCCCCCTTGTTTTTTCCGCCAAAGTGGATAACCTCACATTTTTCTATATTATACTGCATCTGCTACGCATCTGCCCACTCACTCAACCTGTCCAGGTCACCCTGCAACCTCCTAACATCCTCTTCACAGTTCACACTGCCACCCAGCTTTGTGTCATCCGCAAACTTGCTAGTGTTGCTCCTAATTCCCTCTTCCAAATCATTAATATATATGGTAAACAGTTGCGGCCCCAACACCGAGGCTTGCAGCACTCCACTCGCCACTGCCTGCCATTCTGAAAACCCCCCGTTCATTCCTACTCTTTGCTTCCAACCAATTTTCTATCCATGTCTGTCTGTGTGTGTGTTTGTGTGTGTGTCTGTGTGTGTGTCTGTGTGTGTGTCTGTGCGTGTGTCTGTGCGTGTGTCTGTTTGTGTGTGTGTCTATCTGTGCGTGTGTCTGTCTGTCTGTGTGTCTGTCTGTGTGTCTGTCTGTCTGTATGTGTGTCTGTTTGTGTGTGTGTGTCTGTCTGTGTGTCTGTCTGTGTGTCTGTCTATGTGTCTGCCTGTGTGTCTGCCTGTGTGCCTGTCTGTGTGTCTGTCTGTGTCTGTCTATGTGTCTGTGTGTGTGAGTGTCTATGTATGTGTGAGTGTCTGTGTATGTGTGAGTGTCTCTGTGTGTGTCTGTGTGTGTGACTGTCAGTGTGAGTGTGTGTGTGAGTGTATGTGTGTGTGTCTGTCTGTGTATGTGTGTCTGTCTGTGTGTCTGTCTGTGTGTCTGACTGTGTGTCTGTCTGAGTGTGAGTGTCTATGTATGTGTGAGTGTCTGTGTATGTATCTGTGTCTGTGTGTGACTGTGAGTGTCTGTGTGTGACTGTGTGAGTCTGTGTGTGTGAGTGTGTGTGTGTGAGTGTATGAGTGTGTCTGTCTCTGTGTATCTCTCTGTGTGTCTGTGTCTGACTGTGTGTCTGTCTGTGTGTCTGTCTGTGTGTGTGAGTGCCTGTGTATGTGTGAGTGTCTGTGTATGTGTCAGTGTCTGTGTGTGAATGTGTGCGTGTGTGAGTGTATGTGTGTTTGTGTGAGTGTCTGTTTGTGTGAGTGTCTGTGTGTGTGTCTGTCTGTGTGTCTGTCGGTGTGTCTGTCTGTGCCTATGCGTGTATGTTTGTGTGAGTGTGTGTGAGTCTGTCTGTGTGAGTGTGGAGTGTCTGTGTGAGTGTGTGAGTCTGAGTGTGTGTACATGTTTGTGAGTGTGTGTCTGTGTCTGTGTTTGTGTGTATGTGTGTGTCAGTGTGTCTTTGTGTGCTTGTGAGTTTGTGTGTGTGTCTGTGTGTGTCTGTGTGTGTCTGTATGCGTCTGTGTGTGTGAGTGTGAGTTTCTGTGTCCATGTGTGTGAGTATCTGTGACTGCGTGAGTGTGAGTGTCTGTGTGTGTGAGTGTCTGTGTGTGAGTGTATGTGTGTGCACTCTGCTTGAAATGCTGTGAAATTGGATTTGCAGGCCTGCACTCCAATTGGAGTGCTGTGAGGTTGGACTTTCTGCATGCTCTCTGCTTGGAATGCTGAGAGGTTGGACATGCTACCTGCACTCTGCTTGGAGTGCTGTGAGGTTGGATTTGCAGCCTGCACTCCGCTTCAAGTGCTGTGAGGTTGGATTTGCAGGCTTGCACTGAATTATGACTTTTGAGGTAAATTCTCAGATTTTCTTTGTTAAAATCTCTATAGTAAAATGTTTTATATCAACAGCAAAGAGGTATCAAGAGGCAGTGAGAAGCAGAACACAACAAGAGACACAACAAGAAAGAACTTAATAAATCTCATCTATAATATTTAAATTGTTGTTATATTTTAAGAGTCATTCACATTTTAAAATGTAATAAATCCTTTTTTGCACTTGCCATGGCTGCCTGTTCTTCGTCACACTGGGAAGCTAATAGGCAGGAATGGCTGCGCTGTCGGAGAGCCACTGAGAGCGCATGGGTGGAGGTTGAGGGGAGATGGACTGAATTTGTGGGGGGGAGGGGAATGGCAAGGAGCAGAATGGCGGGGGGAGGTGAAAAGAGGAAGGGTGACTGAGTGAACTGCCCCCACAACAGCTGTGAGTGACTGGACTGCCAGCCCACCAGCCATGAGTAAGTGAACTGCCAGCCCACCAGCCGCGACTCACTGAACTGCAAGTCCAAGAATCCATTCAGTCTACAATGTCCATAATAGCCCTGTGGAAACCAGTCCCTTCAGCGCACAACACACATACTAGCGCTCCAGAGATCCATGCAAGGGTAGACTTTCCTCCTTCATTGCTGTGATCTGTAAAAAAACATGAAAATGTCTAAAATTGATTGTCCACCCTCTCCCCCTTCTCTCTCACAGAGTCTGTCACCTGTTTTCGGCAGAATTTATGGCAGTTTCTCAGCTGCCAGACCACCAGGGTCCCACTTAGTCTAGTCTATATAATTAAAAGTCTTATCTTGACCACATCGTGTTTGCACTGTGCTTTGAGGTTGGGCTTTCTGACTGCACTCTGCTTGGAGTGCTGTGAGTTTGGACGTGCTGCCTGCACTCTGCTTGGAGTGCTGTGATGTTGCACTTGCTGCCTGCTCTCTGCTTGGAGTGCTGTGAGGTTGGACTTGCTGCCTGCACTCTGTTTGGATTGCTGTGAGGATGGACTTGCTGCCTGCACTCTGCTTGGAGTGCTGTGAGTTTGGACGTGCTGCCTGCACCCTACTTGGCATGCTGTGAGGTTGGACTTGCTGCCTGCTCTCTGCTTGGAGTGCTGTAAGGTTGGACTTGCTGCCTGCTCTCTGCTTGGAGTGCTGTGAGGTTGGACTTGCTGCCTGCTCTCTGCTTGTAGTGCTGTGAGGTTGGATTTGCTGCCTGCACTCCCCTACAAGTGCTGTGAGATTGGATTTGCAGGCCTGCACTGAATGATGACTTTTGAGGGAAATTCTCAGATTGTCTTTGTTAAAATTTGACCGCTCAATCTCTATATTAAAATTGTCTTTTTTTATAGCAACAGCAAAGAGGCATCAAGAGGCACAGAGCAGCAGAACACAACAAGATACACAAGAAATAACAATAAATCTCATCTGTAACATTTCAATTGCTGTTGTATTTTATGAGTCATTCACAATTTAATCTATAATAAATCCTTTTTTGCACTTGACATGCCTGCCTGTCCTTCATCGCAATGGGAACCTAATAGGCAGGAATGGCTGCACTGTCAGAGACCCACTAAGAGTGCATAGGGGGGAGGTTGAGGGGAGATGGACTGAATGCGTGGGGGGGAGGGGAATGGCAAGGATCAGCATGGGGGGGAAGGGAGGAGGAGTGACTGAGTGAACTGCCACCACACCAGCCGTGAGTGACTGGACTGTCAGCCCACCAACCATGAGTAAGTGAACTGCCAGCCCACCAGCTGTAAGTGACTGAAGTGCCAGCCCACCAGCCATGACTCACTGAAATACAAGTCCAAGAATCCATTCAGCCCACAACAACCATACTAGCACTCCAGAGATCCATGCAAGGTTAGATTTTCCTCCTTCATTGCTGTGATCTGTAAAAAAAGATGTTAATGTCTACAATTGATTGTCCACCCTCTCCCCCTTCTCTCTCACAGAGTCTGTCACCTGTTTTCGGCCTAATATCTGGCAGTTTCTCAGCTGCCAGCCTGCCAGGCCTGAGTTACTGAGCTGCCAGCCTGCCATGCCTGAGTGACTGAGCTGTCAGGCCTGAGTGACTGAGCTGCCTGGACTGAGTGACTGAGCTGCTTGGACTGAGTGACTGAGCTGCCAGGACTGTGTGACTGAGCTGCCTGGCCTGAGTGACTGAGCTGCCTGGCCTGAGTGACTGAGCTGCCTGGCCTGAGTGACTGAGCAGCCTGGCCTGAGTGACTGAGCTGCCTGCCTCAGTGACTGAGCTTCCACGCCTGAGTGACTGAGCTGCCAGCCCAAGAATCCATTTAGCTCACAATGTCCATACTATCCCTCTGGAAAGCAGTCCCTTCAACCTACAACACACATACTAGTGCTCCAGACCCCCCCCCCCCCCACTGGCCAGCAATATTCGAATTGGTGGAGAGGTGGAATATTGCATTGGGGCCTTCCCATATGAAGCTGGGACTCAACGGGTCCCACAGTCTAGTGTAGATTAAATTTAACATCTTGCATAGTACAGATTTGTGGGCCGAAGGGTCTGTTCCTGTGGTGCCCTTTTCTGTGATTTATGGAATGGCTCGGGTCATCCTAAAGGTCTGCCCAAGAAGGATGATTTCCTGTTAATACTACCTGGAGGTGCCAGAGGAGGTCGTAGTTTGTTTGCTTTAAGAGATGGGAAGCTGAGCAGTGATGCATATGGGAAATGGGAAATAAAACAGTACAGATGTGCTTAATGTTGTATTCCTCATGCAGGATGGTTAGCAAGCAATATAAATGGGCTGAGTACAGTGACAGACACATTGTTAATGTCCTCCAATACTTATGTACATCCATGACCACTCATCTTGTAGACCTAATAAAATACAAAGGCTCCCATTCCGATATCAAATCATTTAAATCAGCACAGTGGCTCGGCTGGTTTCGCAGAACACCTCCGCTCGGTCCGCCTTAACCTACCTGATCTCCCGGTGGCTCAGCACTTCAATTCCCCCTCCCATTCCCAATCTGACCTTTCTGTCCTAGGGCTCCTTGATTGTCAGAATGAGGCCCAGCGCGAATTGGAGGAGCAGCACCTCATATTTTGCTTTTGCTAGTTTACACCCCAGCAGCATGAACATTGGCTTCTCTAACTTCAAATAGTTCTTGCTTTCCCTCTCTTTCCATCCCTCCCTCTTCCCACTTCTCCCACCAGTCTTACTGTCTCCGACTACATTCTATTTTTGTCCCACCCACTCCCGACATCTCTAATCATCTTCATCTCTTTTCCATCTCCTTACCCCGAAGCATTTACCACCATTGCCAGGGATTTCAATCGCTCCCTAACTTCGACCAACATGTCTCCTGCAGCACCAGAGGACCAAACATCCTCGACCACTGCTACACGAACATCAACGATACCTATTGCTCTATCCCTCGCCCTCACTTCAGTAAATCCAACCATACTGTGGTGCTGCTTCTTCCTGAAGAGCGCACCCCCAGGGGTGAGAACTGTACAGAGCTGGTCGGGGGGGGGGGGGGGGTGGGGGGTGGGCAAGGAACAACTCCAGGACTGTGTGTAGTCTGTAGACTGGGCAATGTTCAGGGACTCGGCAACTGACCTGAATGAATACGCCACAGTCGCTACAGACTTCATAAAGAAATGTGTGGAGGACTGCATCCCAACAAAAACCTTCCACGTGTTTCCTAACCAGAAGCCTTGGATGAACCATGAGATCCGCATTCTTCTGAAGACTACATCCCGGGTATTTAGGTCTGGAGATACAGAGGTCTACAAGAAGTACAGATGCGACCTTGGTAAGGCCATCAAAAAGCCCAAAAGGGACATTTGCTTCAAGCTGGAGGATGAGACGGATGTTCGGCAACTGTGGCGGGGCCTGAATGCAATCACCTCCTACAAGGCAAAATCAGGAGGCAGCTCAAAATGTCAGCGAAGCATCACTCCCTGATGAGCTCAATGCATTTTACAGATGCTTTGATAGGGAGAACACTGATGTGCCTTTCCGAGCCCCCCATTTGCCGTGAAGGTATTTCGGTCACAGTCACAGAGGCGACGTCAGAAGATCCTTCAGAGGGTTGAACCCTCGGAAAGCGCCTGGACCTGATGGTATACCTGGGTGTGTTTTGAAAAACTGTGCGGACCAACTGGCTGGAGTTTTTACGGACATTTTCAACTTCTCACTTCTGAGGTCTGAGATTCCCACCTGCTTTAAAAGGGCATCAATTATACCGGTGCCAAGAAGAGCAATGAGATGTGCCTTAATGACAATAGACCATGGCACTAACGTCTGTGGTGATGAAGTGCTTTGAAAGGTTGATCATGGCGCAAATCAACTCCTACCTCGACAAAAACCTGGACCCACTGCAGTTCGCTTACCGCCACAACGGATCAACGGTGGATGCGATCTCGCTGGCTCTCCACTCCGCTCTGGACCACTTGGACAACAAAAACTCATATGTCAGGCTATTATTCATTGACTACAGCTCGGCATTTAACACCATCATCCCCTCCAAGCTGGTTACCAAACTCGCAAAACTGGGTCTCTGCGCATCCCTCTGCAATTGGATCCTCGACTTCCTCATTCACAGACCATGGCCTGTCCTTATTGATGGAAATGTGTCAGACTCGATAACAATCAGCACGGGAGCAACGCAAGGCTGCGTGCTCAGCCCCCTGCTGTATTCGCTCTATACTCATGACTGCGTAGCCGGTCATAGTGTGAACTCCATCATCAAGTTTGCTGACGACACCACTGTTGTGGGACGTATCACTGATGGGGACGAGTCAGAGTATCGAAGTGAGATCGACCGATTGACCAAATGGTGCCAGCACAATTACCTGGCTCTCAACACCAGCAAAACGAAGGAACTGATTGTAGACTTCGGAAGAGGTAGGATGGGGACCCACAGTCACGTTTATATCAGCGGGTTGATGGTGGAAAGGGTCAAGAACTTCAAATTCCTGGGCATGCATATTTCTGAAGATCTCTCCTGGTCCCAGAACACTCATGCAATCATAAAGTAAGCACATCAGCGCCTCTACTTCAAGAGAAGATTACAGAGAGTCGGTATATCAAAGAGGACTCTCTCGAACTTCTACAGGTGCACAGTAGAGATTATGCTGACCGGTTGCATCTTGGTTGGTACGGTAACCTGAGCGTCCAGGAGCAGAAAAGGCTGAAAAAGTTGTAAACACTGCCCAGTCCATCATCGGTTCTGACCTCTCTACCATCGAGGGGATCTATCACAGTCGCTGCCTCAAAAAGGCTGCCAGCATCATCAAGGACCCACACCATCCTGGCCACACACTCATCTCTCTGCTGCCATCAGGTAGAAGGTACAGGAGCCTGCAATCTGCCACATCCAGGTTCAGGAACAGCTACTTCCCCACAGCCATCAGACTATTAAACACAACTTCATACAAACTCTGGACTATAACAGCCTATTGCACTTCATCGGTTTATTTACGTGTGTGTATATATATTCTATGGTATATGGACACACTGATCTGATCTGTATTTATGCATACAATATTCTGTTGTGCTGCGGCAAGCAAGAATTTCATTGTCCTATCTGGGACACATGACAATAAACTCTCTTGACTTGACTTGACTTGAAATCCAACCTATTTGACCATTTCTCCCAAAATTTGTGAGAAACTTGTGTGTAAAACCTCATTCATCCTACTGTGAAGTGATGTAGAGATAATTCCATACATTAGAAGTACTACATGTATGCGGATTTGTGCTGTTGTTCTGATAAACATTGCGACATCCTGCAGTCAAAAGAGGAAGGTAGACAAAAGTGCTGGAGAAACTCAGCGGGTGCAGCAGCATCTATGGAGCGAAGGAAATAGGTAACGTTTCGGGCCGAAACCCTTCTTCAGACTGTCTTCACTCAAAAAAGGATCTGGTTTAGTACATGTCTTCTGGTATTTCTCTCCTTCCTGTCAGCCTCAAAGCGATTTGTAAGATTTCACAGCATGTAGCAAGTTTCGTTTAGTGTATGGCTTGGAATGCTAACATCACTTTTCCTGTCTCTAAAAATAGACCATATATATAAAGCTGTAAGAGCAGAACTGTTCAAAATCACACCTCGGCAGACACCAACACAGCTTTAGAAATGGAGACAGAGCAGCAGTTGAAAGTTATCCTAGCCCCTATTGTACTAAATTGTGATCATACAACAGGTTGCATGCTACAGCCTAGTTATGAAACAAAGTTGGACTTCATATGGAATTGCATGGAATTTATTATACAGATACAGCCTAGTACGATCACAGAGTCATACAGCAGGGAAACAGGCCATTTGATCCAACTCAGCCCATGCTGATAAAAATTTCCCCATCTAACCTAATCCCATTTGCCAACATTTGAACTATATCCCTCTAAACCTTTCCTGCTTGTGTACCTTCCAAATATATTTTAAATGTTACCATTGTACCTGCCTCAACTACTTGCCCTGGTGGCAATAAAGTATAATTAAAATGAATCGTTGAGCTCACTCTGTTTATCCACTATCCTCTATGTGAAAAATGTTGCCACTCAGGTTTAACTGCACCTCGGTACACGTGACACTAAACTAAACTAAACTATCTATTAACTCTTTCCCCTCTCTCCTTAAACCTAAGACTTCTAGTTCTCGATTCACCTACTCTGGGTAAAAGCAATCTGTGAATTTACCCTATCTATTCCGGTCATGATTTTATACAAAATAAGACACAAAATACTGGAGTAACTCAGCGGGTCAGCTGGAAAACATGGATAGGTGATGGTTTGGGTCGGGACCATTCTTCAGACAATGTTGGCCGTGGGTAAAGAATTCAAGATTCAAGATTCAAGAGAGGTTATTGTCATGTGTCCCTGATAGGACAATGAAATTCTTGCTTTGCTTCAGCACAACAGAACATAGTAGGCATGACTACAGAACAGATCAGTGCGTCCATATACCATTATATAAATATACTGGACTAAGTGGGATCCGTTGGGTCCCAGCATCACACGGGAGGGCTGGTCACCTATCGCAATATTCCACCTCTCCACCAATTCCAATATTGCTGGCCAGTGGGGAGGGGAGGGGCGGGAGCTTTCTGTTGTGCTAGTATGGGTGTTGTGGTCCGAAAGGACTGGTATCTAGAGGGATAGTATGGACATTTTGGGCCGAATGGGTTCTTGGGCTGTCAGCTCAGTCACTGAGGCCAGGCAGCTCAGCGCTCATTCCGTGACTTCTGCTTAGAAACATAGACATAGAAACATAGAAAATAGGTGCAGGAGTAGGCCATTCGGCCCTTCGAGCCTGCACCGCCATTCAATATGATCATGGCTGATCATTCAACTCAGTATCCTGTACCTGCTTTCTCTCCATACCCCCTGATCCGTTTAGCCACAAGGGCCACATCTAACTCCCTCTTAAATATAGCCAATGAACTGGCCTCAACTACCTGCTGTGGCAGAGAATTCCAGAGATTCACCACTCTCTGTGTGAAAAATGTTTTCCTCATCTCGGTCCTAAAAGATTTCCCCCTTATCCTTAACCTGTGACCCCTTGTTCTGGACTTCCCCAACATCGGGAACAATCTTCCTGCATCTAGCCTGTCCAACCCCTTAAGAATTTTGTACGTTTCTATAAGATCCCCCCTCAATCTTCTAAATTCTAGTGAGTACAAGCCGAGTCTATCCAGTCGTTCTTCATATGAATGTCCTGACATCCCAGGAATCAGTCTGGTGAACCTTCTCTGTACTCCCTCTATGGCAAGAATGTATTTCCTCAGATTAGGAGACCAAAACTGTACGCAATACTCCAGGTGTGGTCTCACGAAGACCCTGTACAACTGCAGTAGAACCTCCCTGCTCCTATACTCAAATCCTTTTGCTATGAATGCTAACATACCATTTGCCTTCTTCACTCCCTGCTGCACCTGCATGCCTACTTTTAATGACTGGTGTACCATGACACCCAGGTCTCGTTGCATCTCCCCTTTTCCTAATCGGCCACCATTCAGATAATAGTCTACTTTCCGGTTTTTGCCACCAGAGTGGATAACCTCACATTTATCCACATTATACTGCATCTGCCATGCATTTGCCCACTCACCCAGCCTATCCAAGTCACCTTGCAGCCTCCGAGCATCCTCCTCACAGCTAACACTGCCCCCCAGCTTCATGTCATCTGCAAACTTGGAGATGTTGCATTCAATTCCCTCGTCCAAATCATTAATATATGTCGTAAATAGCTGGGATCCCAGCACTGAGCCTTGCGGTACCCCACTAGTCACTGCGTGCCATTGTGAAAAGGACCCGTTTACTCCAACTCTTTGCTTCCTGTCTGCCAGTTCTCTATCCACATCAATACTGAACCCCCAATACCGTGTGATTTAAGTTTGTATACTAATCTCTTATGTGGGACCTTGCCGAAAGCCTTCTGAAAGTCCAGATATAACACATCCACTGGTTCTCCCTTATTCAATCTACTAGTTACATCCTCGAAAAATTCTATAAGATTCGTCAGACATGATTTACCTTTCATAAATCCATGCTGACTTTGTCCAATGATTTCACCACTTTCCAAATGTGCTGCTATCCCATCTTTAATAACTGATTCTAGCAGTTTCCCCACTACTGACGTTAGACTAACTGGTCTGTAATTCCCCATTTTCTCTCTCCTTCCCTTTTTAAAAAGTGGGGTTACATTAGCTACCCTTCAATCCTCAGGAACTACTCCAGAATCTAAAGAGTTTTGAAAAATTATCACTAATGCATCCACTATTTCTGGGGCTACTTCCTTAAGTACTCTGGGATGCAGCCTATCTGGTCCTGGGGATTTATCGGCCTTTAATCCATTCAATTTACCTAACACCACTTCCCGGTTAACCTGGATTTCACTCAGTTCCTCGATCTCATTTGACCCCCGGTCCCCTGCTATTTCCGGCAGATTATTTATGTCTTCCTCAGTGAAGACAGAACCAAAGTACTTATTCAATTGGTCTGACATGTCCTTGTTCCCCATGATCAATTCACCTGTTTCTGACTGCAAGGGACCTACATTTGTTTTAACTAATCTTTTTCTCTTCACATATCTATAAAAGCTTTTGCAGTCAGTTTTTATGTTCCCTGCCAGTTTTCTTTCATAATCTATTTTCCCTTTCCTAATTAAGCCCTTTGTCCTCCTCTGCTGGACTCTGAATTTCTCCCAGTCCTCTGGTAGGCTGCTTTTTCTGGCTAATTTGTACGCTTCATCTTTTGTTTTGATACTAGCCTTGATTTCCATTGTTATCCATGGATGCACTACCTTCCCTGATTTATTTTTTTGCCAAACTGGGATGAACAATTGTTGTAGTTCATCCATGCAGTCTTTAAATGCCTTCCATTGCATATCTACCGTCAACCCATTAAGAATCAATTGCCAGTCCATCTTGGCCAATTCACTTCTCATACCCTCAAAGTTACCTTTCTTTAAGTTCAGGACCCTTGTTTCTGAATTAACAATGTCACTCTCCATCCTAATGAAGAACTCTACCATATTATGGTCACACTTGCCCAAGGGGCCACGCACAACAAGACTGCTAACTAACCCTTCCTCATTACTCAATACCCAATCTAGAATAGCCTGCTCTCTCGTTGGTTCCTCTACATGTTGGTTTAGAAAACTATCCCGCATACATTCCAAGAAATCCTCTTCCTCAGCACCCCTGCCAATTTGATTCACCCAATCTATATGTAGATTGAAGTCAACCATTATAACTGTTTTACCTTTGTTGCACGCATTTCTAATTTCCTGTTTGATGCCATCCCCAACTCCACTACTACTGCTAGGTGGCCTGTACACAACACCCACCAGCGTTTTCTGCCCCTTAGTGTTTCGCAGCTCTACCCATATCGATTCCACATCCTCCAAGCTAATGTCCTTCCTTTCTATTGCGTTAATCTGTTCTCTAACCAGCAATGCTACCCCACCTCCTTTCCCTTCCTGTCTATCCCTCCTGAATATTGAATATCCCTGGATGTTCAGCTCCCAGCCTTCGTCACCCTGGAGCCATGTCTCTGTGATCCCAACTATATCATAGTCATTAATAGCTATCTGCACTTTCAACTCATCCACCTTATTACGAATGCTCCTTGCATTGAGACACAAAGCCTTCAGGCTTGTTTTTACAACACTCTTACCCCTTATACAATTATGTTGAAAAGTGGCCCTTTTTGATTTTTGCCCTGGATTTGTCTGCCTGCAACTTTTACTTTTCGCCTTGCTACCTATTGATTCTACCCTCATTTTACAACCCTCTGTCTCTACGCTCACACATTTAAGAAACTCTTTCACTTTAACTCCATCCTCAACTATCCCATTCGACACCCCACCCCCCTTATTCAGTTTAAAACCACCCGTGTAGCAGTGGCAAACCTGCCTGCCAGAATGCTGGTCCCCAACCTTTTAAGATGTAATCCGTCCCTTTTGTACAGTTCCCCCTTACTCCAAAACAGATCCCAGTGATCTAAGAATCTAAATCCCTGCCCCGTGCACCAGTTCCTCAGCCACACATTCAGGTCCCGTATCTCCCTGTTCCTGCTCTCGCCAGCACGAGGAACTGGAAGCAAACCGGAGATAACAACCCTGGAGGTCCTGCTTTTCAGCATTTTTCCAAGATCTCTAAAGTCACGCTGCAGAATATTCATCCCCTTCTTTCCGACATCGTTTTTGCCGACATGCACTACCACTTCCGTGGCAAGATGGCGCCGATGGCGTCATTTCCGGTGAGCGGCAAGCTGGCGCTGAGTGCGTCATTTCCGGTTCGTGGCAAGAAGCGAGAGGGTCAGGTCAAGATGGCGCCGAGTGCACAAGACGCCGTTGAATAATTCAAGAGAGTTTACTGCTCTGTCTATGGTGAGTGTGTTTGTTGGACGTTATTTAAAGACCGTTTTTGCTTGAGCTGCTGCCTCTACAGGAGGCTTTAAACGTTTGAATCATTCGGTTTACACACTGTATGTTTACCACGTTCTGAAGTTACTTGGCATTTTAGTATTGGCTGTGAGTGTGTGTGAGTGCGTGAGTGAGTCTGTGTGCGTGGGTCTGAGTGTGAGTGTGTGAGTCAGTGTGTGTCTGTGTGTGTGTGTGAGTCAGTGTGTGTGAGTCAGTGTGAGAGTGAGTGTGTGTGTGTGAGTGAGTGAGTGAGTCTGTGTGTGTCTGTGTGTGTGTGCGTGAGTGCATGGGTCTATGTGTGTGTGTGTGAGAGTGAGTCTGTGTGTCTGTGTGAGTCTGTGAGTGTGAGTGTGTGTGTGAGTCTGAGTGTGTGTGTGTGTCTGTGTGAGTCTGTGAGTGTGTGTGTGTGTGTGTGAATGAGTCTGTGAGTGTGTGTCTGAGAGTCTCTGTGTGTGTGGGGGCAATGGATCAGCGTTCTCGTCGGGGGGGCAATGGATCAGCGTTCTCGTCGCGCCCCCCGTCAGTACCCAGGCTCGCCTGGGGAAGCCAATGATCCTTCCAGCAGACTAAATTCTACAAGACGACGCCTGAGAGCCAAGTCAAAGAATCCTAGTCATTATCCCTAAGCCGAAAGCAGCGACAACGACCAGCCTCAAGAACACCTAGCAGTTGGACCTGCTCTCCGAATACTACAGCTGAATGTTGAAGGCCTCTCTGCAGCCAAGCGATGCCCCATCGAAGTCCTTGCCCACCAACACTTCATTGACGTCATCTGTCTATTCAGGACTGGACATGGCCCCTGCTTGGCCACCCTTCACAAATGGGGCAGCAGCCCAACCCCACGGCGTGCTTGTGGAGAGCAGCAAACAATGCAACACATCAATGAAGCATGCCCTCAAAAAAGACTTAAAGGAGGACTTGTCACCCTTCATACAGCAGATCAAGAGGCAACTGCTTGGCTAAAGGACTTTGCCTTCACTAAATAAATGTGTGTGTGTGTGTGTGTGTGTGTGTGTGTGTGTAGGGAGGTTGCACATAAGGTCAAAGGGCTTGACGCACGGAGCCGCGCAATCCATTTGGAGGACATCGCAGCTTCCGGTAGATGTTGTTAATACACAAAACGCGTACATTCCTACCTGTTAAAATCTGCCAAAATTGTGATTTTTTGCGCTGTAAATAATTGTGGAATTCGGTGTAACAGTGAGAGACATCTATCCTACTTCAGAATTCCAAAAATTACTTAGGTTCCTGTGGATTGGAGGAAAGCTAATGTTATCCCACTTTTCAAGAAAGGAGCGAGAGAGAAAACGGGGAATTACAGACCAGTTAGTCTGACATCTGTCGTGGGAAAGATGCTGGAGTCAATTATTATTATTATTTTTTTTAATTTTTTTTATTAGAAATATTTTACATTATAGTAATCTGCAATAACGTAAGTTTATACAGTTCTTGTACCACTTCTTATTTTAAACTTTAATAGGAAAAAAGGATAGAAAGAGTTAGTAAAGATAGTCAGTGAGTGAATGAAAGAGTGGTCCAGGAACACCCGTATGAACCTAAACCACAAGAAATAGTTAAAAAAGAAAAGAAAAAACTCAAAAGGAGGAAAAATAAAAAATAAAAAAGAAAGTAAGATTGTACATTATGAGAGGGATGTACCTACTTCTTATCTTTACTCACCCCTCGCCAGGTCCTAAAACCATTTATTACTAACATTTTGTTGCACCCTATGTTTGTAATAAGTCGATATATGGAGACCAAATCTTTTGGAATTGGTCTTGTTTACCTGCTAGGAGGAATCTCATATCTTCTAGGTGTAACAATTCCGACATATTAGAAGTCCACATTTTTATTGTTGGCGTAGGAGCATTTTTCCAAAATTTCAATATCAGTTTTTTTGCCGTTATTAAGCCATAATTAAGAAAACTCCTATGAAACGAAGTCAGCTCCAAACTGGCTTCGATTGTTCCAAAAATAATCAATTCTGCATTAAAGAGGTAATAATGGGGCATTTGGATAGCAGTAAAAGGATTAGTCCAAGTCAACATGGATTTATGAAAGGGAGATCATGCTTGACTAATCTTATGGAATTTTTTGAGGATGTGACAAGTAAAATGGATGAAGGGGTGCCAGTGGATGTAGTGTATCTAGACTTTCAGAAAGCCTTTGATAAGGTCCCGCACGGGAGACTGGTGACTAAAATTAGAGCACATGGTATTGGGGGTAGGGTGTTGACATGGATAGAAAATTGGTTGACAGACCGGAAGCAAAGAGTAGGAGTGAACGGGTCCTTTTCAGATTGGCAGGCAGTGGCAAGTGGAGTGCCGCAAGGCTCGGTGTTGGGACCGCAACTCTTTACCATATATATTAATGATTTGGAAGAGGAAATTAGGAGCAACACTAGCAAGTTTGTGGTTGACACAAAGCTGGGTGGCAGTGTGAACTGTGAAGAGGATGTTAGGAGGGTGCAGGGTGACCTGGACAGGTTGAGTGAGTGGGCAGATGCGTGGCAGATGCAGTATAATATAGATAAATGTGAGGTTATCCACTTTGGCGGCAAAAACAAGGGGGCAGATTATTATGTCAATGGGGATAGGTTTGAAACAAGTTTGAAACAAGTTTATTCATGGATAACCCCTTGAGATGGACAGTCATCTCGTTTTCGAGGGGGTCCAACATAGAACATACAGCACAAGACATAACATACATAGAGGCTCTCATTGACCCACCTACCCACACACCAATCCCAAAACCCCTCCATCCCCACTTGTTATAATTTATAACAATTGTTAATTAACTTTACAAATCCAATAATAACAAAAGTTATGTGTTACAGCATAATGTTAGTGCATAATACCATATACCACCTATCATACATCGTATGTTAATACATACTATCAACATTATTACATAATATATTATTGCATGATATTGTGACATAATACAATATAAGACCTTGTTACACTATGCAATACAATAATACATAAGTGTAATGCCCATGCATATACAATAGTTATGCCAAATGATCACACTCAGAGCAAGCTAGATAAAGGAGCTCGAAGACTAATACTAGAAACAGGTACATGGTTTTATAAGGAAAGGTAAAAGTGTATTTTTAAATAGACGAAATGAGCTAATAGTTCTTATGGTACTAGGCAGAGTGTTCCAGTCAGAAGGAGCTTTGTATTTAAATGCACGTCTCCCAATTTCTTTGTTAGTTCTTGGAATGAAAAAGAAGGGTTGCTGAATATGTCTTAGTGAATATGAGGGTGTGTATGGTAATAGGTCTTGTTTTAAATAAGAAGGGTAATTGAGGTGGATGCATTTAAAGATGAACTGGAACCAGTGGTAGCATCTTCGAGCGTGGGGGGATAACCAGTTTAGAGTTTCGTACATAGTGGTGAGTTATATATGGACACCTTAAAATAAATCTGCAAAGACTATTATAAACTACATTAAGGGGTTGAAGATGTATATCAAATGTATTCTGATAGACAATATCAGCATAATCCAGTGTTGGTAGTAGTAGTTGAGAGACAATTATTTTTCTCATCTGAAAGGTGAAACAATTTATATGGCGGTAAAGAATAGCAAGATTACAGCTAAGTTTTTTAGTAATCGTCTCACTATGCTGCGTAAATGAAAGCGTTGGGTCAAGCCAAACACCAAGATATTTGAAGTTCAATACTTGTTCTAATGGTGATCCTTCATTAAATGATATAGTCAGATCTACAGAATTACCAAGGCCTTGTCTGGTACCAAATAACATACTGCATGATTTATTTTTATTTAAAATTAATTTGTTAAATAATAGCCATTTCTGAACAGAAATAAGATCTGATTGAAGGGTTCTTTCAATTTCAGACTTGTTAGTACTAGATGTATATAGCACCGCATCATCGGCATATAGTTGTATTTGACAGTCAGAACAGATATTAGGGAGGTCGTTTATGAAAATAGAGAAAAGGAGTGGTCCCAAGGACGAACCTTGCGGGACCCCCTTCTCAACAATTAAGGAATTGGATTGACTTCCATTAAAGGTGACACATTGGCGTCCGTTATGAAGGTATGAGTTAAACCACAGTAGATTGTTTTGAGAAAGACCAATAGAGTAAAGTTTATCAAGCATTAGGTAGTGGTCAACAACATCAAAGGCCTTGGTTAGATCAAGAAAGATGGCACCGGTGAGTTTACCATCCTCGGAAGCAGTGAACACATCGCTGGTAAGTTTTAACAGAGCTGTAGTTGTGGAGTGTTTATGTCTGAACTCAGACTGGTATAGAGATAGAATAATGTGATAGCTGGTTGAACACTAGTTTCTCGAGGATTTTAGTCACCGAGTTGATAATTGAGATGGGGCGGTAATTGTTAATACCTTGTGGGTCGCCTCCCTTATGCAGTGGAGTAACATTGGCACACTTCGATGTGGAAGGGAGGGTACAAGTTGAGAAGGACAAATTAAACAGGTCGCATAGTGGGTACATTAAAATATTAGCTCCTAACTTAATGAATTTAGTCTCAATACCAGCTGGTCCAGATCTACAATCATCCTTTAATTCATTAATAACATGTTGAACATCAACAGGTTTCATTTTTTGAAAAGAAAAAGAGCTTCTACTTGTAGAGGTAGCTGGAAAGTCACATATAATAGATGAATCAAATACAGTAGAGCTACATACAGTGGAGAAGTGCTGGTTGAAAGCATTGGATATAACAGCAGGGTCCTGAATGATGTCATTGTTGACCCGAATCTGAGTGTTGATATTTTGATTTGATTTATTAAGAACATTGTTTAGTCTTTTCCAAAACTTTTTTGGATTATGCATGTCTTCAGAAAGATGTTTTTTTTAAATAACTTGATTTAGCATTACGTGTTTTTGTCGTACACTGATTCCTTAAGGACCTATATTTTTCCCAATCAGCAGGGTCCTTTGTTTCCCTGAAAGTCTTCCAGACTTTATCCCGCTCATTAAAAAGGTTGATCAAATCAGCACTAATCCATGGTAAATGTTTTCCCTTGACTTTTATTTCTCTCCAGGGGACATGCTTATCGATAACCCTTGTGGCTTCAGTGTATAAATAATTCCAGGCATCCTCGACAGTTGGTATAAGTTGAAACCTGTCCCAGTTTATTGCAATCAGGTCATGCATGTAATTATCATAATTAAATTTTCTACATTGTCTAACACGAATATGTTTAGGAGGGAGACAGGAAGGTTTAATCTTCCACACACAGAAAATAGCAGAATGATCGCTAAAGCAATCTGACAAAACACCAGATGTTAAGATTCGGTCAGGATGGGTAACAAGAATCCAATCTAATAGTGATGTAGAATTGCCATGAACTCTGGTAGGTTCGTTGATTAACTGGGTCAGGTTTATACTTTTAAGCAAGTGTTTGTCGTTAGAAGAGGAGCGATCGAGACAGTTTTTATTGAAGTCACCAAGAAGCACTAATTCACATGTGTGTTCAATAGAGGTGAGAGTGGAAATTAGGGACTTAGTTGAGTCAGGATGAACAGGGGGAGATCGATAGATAGTGCCGATAATTAGATGTTTATTCTCATGAAGTTTTAACCTAATAAAAAGGCTTTCAAAGAGGAATGAGGTTGCTTTAGGGATGGCAGGTTCAGATATAAAGCAAGTTGACACATAACAAGCCACACCTCCAGCTCTCGTAGGCCTATCTGCTCTATATAATACAAAATTATCAATATGAATATCATTGTCACAAATTTCACTATGTAACCATGTTTCTGAAAATGTTATTATGTCAGGTTTATTCTGTGCAATCCAAACTCTAATTAAATCTATCTTTGGAAGAAGACTCCTAATGTTCAAATGGATGATTTTTAGACCTTTAGCTGTATCAATTGTGGATCAATTGGGTGTAGATAAGGTCGGGGGAGTGAGGCAGGGAAATAGCATGAGAAAGGGGACGAGAGAGCCACATACACAGATTGACACAGACACACACACACAAAAGACAGGTCAGACAAAGCACACAAGATCCGGCTGCGTCATTGAGAGAGAGAGAGAGAGAGAGAGAGAGAGAAAAAGAAGAAAAAAGTGAGCATACACACCTCAGTCTGCATAGCTCATATTTATGAAAATAGATCAAAGTATGAGGTCCTGGACCATTTATGTTTAAATTAATGGGGCATTATGAAGCCCAAATTAACAACTCTTAGTTTTACAACATTTTACGGCAATTGCGACACTTTTTACGGCAACAG
Source organism: Malacoraja senta (assembly GCA_038087875.1). Classification (NCBI taxonomy): domain Eukaryota; kingdom Metazoa; phylum Chordata; class Chondrichthyes; order Rajiformes; family Rajidae; genus Malacoraja; species Malacoraja senta. The sequence continues at coordinate 41,268 of JAXLNO010004011.1, read as the reverse complement.
TAGTAAAGCAGCATCAATCATAACAACTCTCATGCCAGCTTCAACTTTGCAAATGACAGAAAAATCAATGCTGGTCCAGCGGTTATATAATTACAAGAGGAGCCGCTGGCATCATTTGATCAAAATCAAGAAAAATACAACCAAAAACCAGCTAAACACAAAGTTCATAGGCAAACAGCATTATTGTGCTAACGATATCACCAGCCACTGGCCACCAACATTAGGCTGTTATATCAGAGTCCATGGAGGAGTTAATGGAGGAAACCTCACCAAAAAATGTCTCAACTTCATCAGGAGTGCAAAAGAACTGTGTCTTGCCAGCGTAGACAACTCTCAGTGTGCAGGGAAAGATCAATGCGTATTTAATGTCACGGTCGCGTAACTTCTTCTTAGCCGCATCATACTCCCGGCGTCTCTGGACAAGAGCAGCGCTGAAGTCCGGGTAGACATGAACCCGAGTTCCATTGTACTCAAGGGGCACATTTTTCTCCCGGGAGAGCTTCATTATCCTCAGCTTATCCTGGAAATAGTGGAAGTTCACCAGGATAGGCCTCGGACCCTTGGCTCTGGAGTTATCCTTGCGACCAGCACGGTGACAACGCTCAATCACTAGAGGAGTGGGGAAATTCGCCTCACCAAGAAGCTGCGGTATCAGACGGCCCATGAATCCGGAGATATCTTTGGACTCGACCCTCTCGAGGATGCCGACGAAACGTAAGTTGGAACGTCTGCTTCTGTTCTCAGCGTCATCTGCCCAAGTTTTCAGGTCAGCGTTTTCTTTTTCAAGTGATTTTACACGTCCGACCAGGTCCATTATATTATCCTCGTTGGAGCTAACTCTATGCTCAAGCTCCGTTACTTGCTCTCCAAACGTTTGAAGTGAGCCTTCAATGTTAGTCAGGCTTGCTCCAATTGGATCAATTTTATTGTCCATATGTAATATCATGTTGAGCTGCATTTGCTGCATGTTATCCAAGACACTTTGGAGGGCAATTGGCTCGCCCATTGTAAGACCAATAGTCTTTTCCACTCAATGAATAGTAGAAGGTAGAAGATAGTCCAGTAATTAGTAATTAGTTATTTTTAATGCTAAAGTTGTTCTACCTTGCTTTTTAGATTCACCAAAAATTGTTCATTGACACCAGGAGAGTTAGAGTGTAGAAGGGCTCTCAGAACGTCATCAATAGACAAATAGTTGAGCCTGCAGACTAGAGCTTGTGTCAAACCCTCACGCAGCAACAGCAGCCATCTTGGTAAAGGGGAGGTGCAGCGAGACCTGGGCTTTCTTGTGCACCGGTCACTGAAAGTTGGCTTACAGGTACAGCAGGCAGTGAAGAAAGCTAATGGAATGTTGGCCTTCAAAACAAGAAGATTTCAGTCTAGGAGTAAAGAGGTTCTTCTACAGTTGTAATGGGCTCTGGTGAGACCACAACTGGAGTATTATGTACAGTTTTGGTCTCCTAATTTGAGGAAGGACATCCTTGTGATTGAGGCAGTGCAGCGTAGGTTCACAAGATTGATCCCTGGGATGGCGGGACTGTCATATGAGGAAAGATTGAAAAGACTAGGCTGTATTCACTGCAGTTTAGAAGGATGAGGGGGGATCTTATCGAAACATATAAAATTATAAAAGGACTGGACCAGCTATATGCAGGAAAAATGTTCCCAATGTTGGGTGTCCAGAACCAGGGGCCACAGTCTTAGAATAAAGGGGAGGTCATTTAAGACTGAGATGCGAAAAAACGTTTTCACCCAGAGAGTTGTAAATTTATGGAATTCCCTGCCACAGAGGGCAGTGGAGGCCAAGTCACTGGATGGATTATGAGAGAGATAGATAGAGCTCTAGGGGCTAGTGGAGTCAAGGGATATGGGGAGATGGCAGACACGGGTTATTGATAGGGGACGATCAGCCATGATCACAATGAATGGCGGTGCTGGCTCGAAGGGCCGAATGGCCTCCTTCTGCACCTATTTTCTATGTTTCTATGTTTCTATGGAGGCGGGTTCTCTGGATGCTTTCAAGAGAGAGCGAGATAGGGCTCTTAAAAATAGTGGAGTCAGGAGATATGGGGTGAAGGCAGGAACAGGGTATTTATTGGGGATGATCAGCCATGATCACGTTGAATGGCGGTGCTGGCTCAAAGGGCCGATTGTCTATTGTCTGTTGTCTAGAAGGTGTTGATCCTTGACAAACCGGTATTTCAGCAACAAAAACTGTATGTGTCTCTTAGCATGGGAAAGATGAAGGGAAATGTCAACGTTTTCCTGAAGGATGGAACATCGACCAAGAATGTTGTCATTAAAAGCGTGCTTCGTTGAATGATGATTTCTGTGATAAATTCTCAGATTTTCTTTGTTAAAATTTGACCGCTCAATCATTCTATTTTTAAATTGTCTTTTTTTTGTCAACAGCAAAGAGACATAAGGACGCAGTGAGCAGCAACTGGCCTGCACTCCACTTGGAGTGCTGTGAGGTTGGACTTTCTGCATGCTCTCTGCTTGGAATGCTGAGAGGTTGGACATGCTACCTGCACTCTGCTTGGAGTGCTGTGAGGTTGGATTTGCAAGCTTGCACTGAATTATGACATTTGAGGTAAATTCTCAGATTTTATTTGTTAAAATCTCTATATTAAAATGTTTTAAATCAACAGCCAAGAGGCATCAAGAGGCAGTGAGCAGCAGAACACAACTAGAGACACAACAATAAATAACAATAATTCGCATCTTTAACATTTAAATTGTTCTTATATTTTAAGTCATTCACAATTTAAACTTTAATAAATCCTTTTTCCACTTGTCATGCCTGCGTGTTCTTCATCACAATGGGATCCTATGGGCAGGAATGGATGCTCTGTGGAAGAGCCACTAAGAGTGCATGGGGCAGGTTGTGGGGAGATGGATCGAATGTGTGGGGGGAGGGGAATGGCAAGGAGCAGTATGGATAGTATGGACATTCGGCCCACAATGTCCATACTATCCCAGGGAAACCAGTCCCTTCAGCCCACAACACCCATACTAGCGCAATGTAAAGCCCCCCCCCCCCCTACTGGCCGGCAATATTGGAATTGATGGAGAGGTGGAATATTGCGTTCGGTTAGTTGGGCTGGTGGGCTGGCAGTTCACTTGCTCACGGCTGGTGACCAGCCCTCCCATGTGATGCTGGGACCCAACGGGTGCCACTTAGTCTAGTTTGTACTATTTGTTATTTGTTGATCATACACACACCCTCCACCTCACAGAGACACACACACACAGACTCTCACACCCATAGACACACACATAGACTCACACACACACACACACAGACTCACACACACAATGTCACACACACAGACTCACACACACGCACACTCACGCACGCCCACAGACACACACACAGACACACATACACATATATACACACACACAGACTCACACACAGACACAGACTCTCAGACACACACACACAGACTCTCAGACACACACACACAGACTCTCAGACACACACACAGACTCACACACACACACACACACACACACACACACACACACACACACACACACACACATATAGGGAGATTGCACCGCAGTCAGGTCACGACCCATGACCCATACTGTTGCTACGCTACCCCAACTGGAGTACACGTGATGAACTGCAGGTAAGCACTGACCATTGTTTCCAGCGTTAGCAGGCCCGTTAAAACATGGCGAAATTGTCAATTTTTGCACTGAAATAAATATGGAAATCGGGATAAGCGTGAGAGACATTTATTCTACTTCATAATTCCAAAAGTGAGGAGAAATGACGGTAGATAGAAGCGAGAGCTGAAGGAACAACAACAGCTAAAGTGCTTGGCGAACATTGGCCCTGCAGATGTCGAGATTGAAAATATTGGGAATTATCGCCTTTCCTCACTGCATTTCATCAACAGTAAGCCATTATTTTGTGTTTTTCTTGAGGCCTTAGGTATCTAAAAAGTTTCAGAAGTGATAAATCTGGCTGTAAAATTTTAAAATCGCCCATGGTTCTCAAGTGGGTTTTTAACATAATAAAGAACACGCATATGAAGAAATAGTGATCATTAAAAAAAATCACAAACCATACGTGGGTTTTGAATAACATTTTACAAAAGAGTAGGAGTAAACGGGTCCTTTTCATAATGGCAGGCAGTGACTAGTGGGGTACCGCAAGGCTCAGTGCTGGGACCCCAGCTATTTACAATATATATTAATGATTTGGACGAGGGAATTGAATGCAACATCTCCAAGTTTGCGGATGACACGAAGCTGGGGGGCAGTGTTAGCTGTGAGGAGAATGCTAGGAGGCTGCAAGGTGACTTGGATAGGCTGGTTGAGTGGGCAAATGCATGGCAGATGCAGTATAATGTGGATAAATGTGAGGTTATCAATTTTGGTGGCAAAAACAGGATAGTAGACTTATCTGAATGGTGGTCGATTAGGAAAAGGGGGATGCAATGAGACCTGGGTGTCATGGTACACCAGTCATTGAAAGTAGGCATGCAGGTGCAGCAGGCAGTGAAGAAAGCGAATGGTATGTTAGCATTCATAGCAAAAGGATTTGAGTATAGGAGCAGGGAGGTTCTACTGCAGTTGTACAGGGTCTTGGTGAGACCACACCTGGAGTATTGATTACAGTTTTGGTCTCCAAATCTGAGGAAAGACATTCTTGCCATAGAGGGAGTACAGAAAAGGTTCACCAGACTGATTCCTGGGATGTCAGGACTTTCATATGAAGAAAGACTAGATAGACTTGGCTTGTACTCGCTGGAATTTAGAAGATTGAGGGGGGATCTTATAGAAACGTACACAATTCTTAAGCGGTTGGACAGGCTAGATGCAGGAAGATTGTTCCCGATGTTGGGGAAGTCCAGAACAAGGGGTCACAGTTTAAGGATTAGGGGGAAATCCTTTAGGACTGAGATGAGAAAAACATTTTTTCACACAGAGAGTGGTGAATCTCTGGAATTCTCTGCCACAGAAGGTAGTTGAGGCCAGTTCATTGGCTATATTTGAGGGAGTAAAGGCTCTGTCTTACCTGTTTGCGGTCAATGGCGGTGAAGTGCGGCGTCGCCGGTAGCGGGACCGCGCGGCAACGGCGAGTGCGGCGAGCCTATCCACCGGAGCGCCGCACGGATGCTGCGCGGGGGCCGAGTAATTCAAACACGGCGGGTCCCATGTGCTTGCGGTAAGTAAAAAAAAGGGCGGGCCGACTGCGATGACGTCGGCCTGCCGCACGTGACTCACTAGCGGCGGCTGTGGCGGCTGTGGCGGCGGCCATCCTGATCGCGGCGCTGTAGCGGTGGCTGTGCCTGCGGCCGTGCAGCACACGTGCCTCACTGGCGGAGGCTGTGTCAGTGGAGGTTTGACGCACGGCGCTCGAGCCACACTGGCGGCGGCCCGTGCGGGCGGCCGTGCGCACTCGTGCATCACTGGTGGAGGTTGTGCGGTGAGTATATAGTTTTCAACATTGTCGATTTTATTTTAGCACCGTGCGATGTTGGGAACACCACCGCACGGCCCCGGAATTGTACGTTCTCATGAGTGCGCGGTCTATGGCGGCAGATTCTTCCCGTTTCGCCGCCAATGACCGCAGACTCGTGAGACAGGCCTTTTAGAGTACTCAGTAGTATGACGCTTCCTCGAATTGACGAAGAAGCCATGAGAGACTTGGGTGGTCCCATAACTGTAGCTGAGGTCCAAGCAGCCATCACATCGCTGCGAAGCGGAAAGTCACCCGGCCCTGACGGCTTCTCTGTAGAATATTACAAAGCTTCCTCTGACCTCCTCGCACCAGTCCTGAGAGATATGTACAATGAGGCGTTTTTACATCGTCGCCTACCGCCCACCTTGTCGTGGGCTACCATCTCCCTAATTCTTAAAAAGGAGAAAGATCCCCTGCTTTGTAGTAGCTATAGACCAATCTCACTCCTGAATGTGGACCTCAAAATCCTCTCTAAAGCCCTTGCGCTCCGTCTTCAGCGAGTGATGCCCTCTATTATCTCGTTGGATCAAACAGGGTTTGTACCTGGCCGACAGTCTTCCCACAATACTAGGCGTCTCCTTAACATCATTCACTCTTCGAGTAATGAGACCCCGGAGATGGTGATCTCCCTTGATGCCGAAAAGGCCTTCGACAGGGTCGAGTGGAGGTACCTATATGAAGCGATGGATAGGTTTGGCCTCGGTAACAGTTTTATTCTCTGGGTGAGCCTATTATATTCTTCCCCTGTGGCCGCAGTACAAACAAACGACATACTGTCGCCCCACTTCACACTTCAGAGAGGTACCAGACAGGGTTTCCCGTTCTCTCCACTCCTGTTTAATGTCGCGATAGAACCCCTGGCGGTCTGGTTACGCGCAGAGAAGGGCTTTAAAGGTATTACACGGTTTGACACAACTCATAAAGTCTCATTGTATGCGGATGACCTGCTCCTGTACATCTCGAACCCTGTCAGTTCTCTCCCTGTGATTATGAATATTTTAGAACGGTTTGGTGCATATTCTGGTTATAAACTTAACTACCAAAAGAGTGAGCTATTACCGATTAACTTACCGGCTAAGCAGCTCCCTCGCTCTTTAGCCTCATTCAAATGGGCAGAGGATGGGTTCCGCTATCTCGGCGTTTTTATCACAATACCCTTATCTGATATGTTCCGCACAAACTTTTTGCCTCTGGTTGAGAAAGCCGAAAAAGATTTTGATCGCTGGTCAGTCTTACTGCTATCCCTCGTGGGCCGGATAAATCTGGTTAAGATGGTTGTCCTACCCAAATTCCTGTATCTTTTCCAGCATGTCCCCATACTTATCACCAAATCTTTTTTTGACAAATTAGAAAGGACAATATCTAAATTCTTATGGGGTAGCAAACCGGTCAGAATCCGAAAGGCGATACTGCAGTCGCCTAAGAGTGATGGCGGTTTGGCCCTCCCTGATTTTAGGCGATACTACTGGGCAGCTAACTTGCAAAAACTCCTGTATTGGATGAAAGATGATTGCGAGCACCCACCGATCTGGGTATATATGGAAAAGGCGAGTTCACGTCTCCCGTTGCGGTCTGTCCAATGCTCCCAACTCCCCCTTTCTATAACATCTGTGGGTGCAGGTCCAATTGTGTCCCTTTCGCTCAAGATATGGAGTCAATTTACGAAAAACCTCGGTTTACAGGGTCCTTCCATCTTGACCCCACTGCTTAAAAATTACATCTTTAAACCTTCAAGTATAGACCACGCATTTAAAACCTGGCATAGTAATGGCATCAGTAGTATTAAAAACCTATATAAGGATGGTATCTTCTCATCTTTCGCGGAGCTCTCGTCTAACTACAACCTCCCAAACTCCCAACTTTTTCGGTTTTTCCAGATTAGGGATTTTGTGAAGAAGACATTTCCCTACCTCCCAAATCGCCCTCCTGAAACCCTGACTGATATCATCTTAGCTTTAGACCCCAATCGGAAGAAATACATCTCTATTTTGTATAATTTGCTAGGGTCGGTTTTATTGAAACCTCATACCTCATTAAAAGCTGCGTGGGAGGGAGAGCTGAATATGAAACTAACAGACCAACAATGGGACTGCCTTGGATTTGATCCATTCTTCTTCCATATGCGCTCGTCATGGCCTAATCCAATGCAAAGTCCTTTACAAAGTCCACTACACAAATGCAAGATTAGCTAGAATGTACCCAGCTGTTAATGACACCTGTAACAGATGTAGTCAATCTCCTGCCAACCATCGCCACATGTTTTGGTCTTGCCCTAAGCTAGCAGCCTTTTGGAGGAGTGCTTTTGAATTGATAAGCAGAGTTTACGACCAGACTATTCTTCCAAATCCAATGTCAGCCATTTTCGGTACCCCTCCCAATACCAACCTCTCTGTTGCAGTGAAACGGGTCCTAGCTTTTACAACCTTGTTAGCCCGGAGACTGATCTTGCTTAACTGGAGGCTTACCTGTTCCCCGACACACGCCCGTTGGATTAAGGAGGTGATTTACAATCTGAAACTTGAAAAACTTAGGTTCTCTCTCAAAGGCTCTACCAAGACATTCCTAGATACATGGAACCCTTTCTTTGAACTGGTTAACTCTCTTACCTTGTCCCCGGACTCGGAAGAGGACTGAGTGTTCTCCATCATCGTTTTGTTCTACAGCAGCTGCTTTCCCCTTAATCCCCCCCTCCCTACAATTGTTTAGTTAGATATATATGTATATATATATATTTTTTTTTATTATTTTATTTATTTATTTTTTTATTTTTATATAGCACATTTTGTTTTGTCTATTCCACCATTTGTGTGTGGGTGTGTACGTAGGTGAGTGTTGTTTGTCCACGTTTGGCTCCGACCTGACTTGGGTGGGTTGAAGGTGGGTAAGGGTAAGGGTTTTGAGGATCGCTTACATACTGTTGTACAATTATGCCTTGATTATTACCGTCTGTTATTATTGTATGTATGTAAATTGCCGTGCAATTCAAATAAAAAGATTAAATTCGAGAGGGAGTTAGATGTGGCCCTTGTGGCTAAAGGGATCAGGGGGTATGGAGAGAAGGCAGGTACAGGATACTGAGTTGGATGATCAGCCATGATCATATTGAATTGCGGTGCAGGCTCGAAGGGCCGAATGGCCTCCTCCTGCACCTATTTTCTATGTTTCTATGTTTCTATGTTAAGCCAAGGAATGGCATAATTGTTAGCTGTTAATTGGACATAAACAACCTCAGCAAATTGACAATATCCCATTGAAAGGGAGTGGGTGTTTAAGCTGTCAGGACATTTAATTATTTGCCAAAATATAATGTGCATCTCAATAGCATAACGATAGAAAACTACTTTTCCACACACCACTCGTAAGTGTGGAGATTTTTTTAATGATAAATTTAGCTTCAGAAGCGTTTTCATTTTTCATGTAAAAACCAACTTCAGAACCATGCGCGATTTTAAAATTTTACAGCCAGATTTATCACTTCTGAAACTTTTTAGATAGCAAAGGTATCAAGCAAAAACACAAATAATGCCGTCCTGTTGATGAAATGCAGTGAGAAAATGCGATAATTCACGATATTTTCAATCTCGATATCTGCATAGTCAATATTCGCCAAGCACTTTAGCTGTTGTTGTCCCTTCAGCTCTTGCTTCTCTTTACCTTCATTTCTCTTCACTTTTGTAATTCTGAAGTTGGATAGATGTCTCTCACGGTTACCCCGATTTCCACAATTATTTACAGCGCAAACATTCACTATTTTGGCGGTTTTTAACAGGTAGGAGAGTACGCGTTTCATGTATTAATAACATATACCGGAAACATAGAAACATAGAAAATTGGTGCAGGAGTAGGCCATTCGGCCCTTCGAGCCTGCACCGCCATTCAATATGATCATGGCTGATCATCCAACTCAGTTTCCTGTACCTGCCTTCTCTCCATACCCCCTGTTCCCTTTAGCCACTAGAGCCACATCAAACTCCCTCTTAAATATAGCCGATGAACTGGCCTCAACTACCTTCTGTGGCAGAAAATTCCACAGATTCACCACTCTCTGTGTGAAAAATATGTTTTTCTCATCACGGTCATAAAAGACTTCCCCCTTATCCTTAAACTGTGACCCCTTGTTCTGGACTTCCCCAACATCGGGAACCATCTAGTCTGTCCAACCCCTTAAGAATTTTGTAAGTTTCTATAAGATCCCCCCTCAATCTTCTAAATTCTAGCGAGTACAGGCCGAGTCTATCCAGTCTTTCTTCATATGAAAGTCGTGACATCCCAGGAATCAGTCTTGTGAACCTGCGATGTCCTCCAGATGGATTGAGCGGCTCCGTGCTTCAAGCCCTTTGACCCGGTGACCTTACATGCAACCCCAAATGCACACACACACTCTCAGAAACACACTCTCACAGACTCACTCAGTCACACACACACAGACTCACTCACACACAGACACACACACAAATACACACACACACACACACACACACACACAGACTCACACCCTCACACACACACACGCACACACAGAGACTCACACACACACACATACTCACTCACACACACACAGACACACACAGACTCACTCACTCACACACACAAATACACACACACACACACACACACAGACTCACACCCTCACACGCACGCACGCACACACAGAGACACACACACACACACATACTCACTAACACACACACAGACACACACACAGACACACACAGACTCACTCACACACACACACAGACTCACTCACACACACACACAGACAGACTCATGCCCTCACACACACACACACACACACACACACACACAGACTCACTCACACACACACTGACACACACACACACACACACACACACACACTGACACACACACACACACACACACACACACAGACTCACTCACACACTCACTCACTCATGCACCCACTCACAGACACTCACAACCGATACTGAAATGCCAATAAACTTCAGAATGCGGTAACATGCCTAAGAAGAGTAAGGTGACGTGCCTCAATGACTATCAACCTGTGGCACTAATGCCGGTGGTGATGAAGTGTTTTGAGAGTTTGATCATGGCGCAAATCAACTCCTACCTCGACAAAAACCTGGACCCACTGCAGTCGCTTACCGCCACAACAGATCAATGGTGGATGTCATCTCGCTGGTCCTCCACTCCGCTCTGGACCACTTGGACAACAAAACCTCTTATGTCAGGCTGTTATTCATTGATTACAGCTCGGCATTTAATACAATCATCCCCTCCAAGCTGGTTACCAAACTCGCAGAACTGGGTCTCTGCGAATCCCTCTGCAATTGGATCCTCAACTTCCTCATCTCAGACCACAGTCTGTTCGTATTGGTGGAAATGTGTCAGACTCTATAACAATCAGCACGGGAGAACCTCATTACTGCGTGCTCATCCCCCTGCTGTACTCACTCTATACTCATGACTGCATAGTGCGAACTCCATCATCAAGTTCGCTGACGTCACCACTGTCGTGGGACGTATCACTGATGGGGATGAGTCAGAGTATAGAAGAGAGATCGAGCAACTGTCCATATGGTGCCAGCACAATAACCTGGCCCTCAACAACAGTAAAAACCAAGGACCTGATTGCGGACTTTGGAAGGAGTAGGATGGGGACCCACAATCACGTTTATATCAACGGTAGTTGAAAGGGTCAAGAGCTTCCAATCCCTGGGCGTGCAGATCTCTGAAGATCTTTCCTGGTCCAAGAACACTGATGCAATTATTAAGAAAGCACATCAGCGCCTCTATTTCCTGAGAAGATTACGGAGAGTCGGTTTGTCAAGGAGGACTCTCTCTAACTTCTACAGATGCACAGTAGAGAGCATGCTGACCGGTTGCATCATGGCTTGGTTCGGCAACTTGTGCGCCCTGGAGAGGAAAAGACTACAAAAAGTAGTAAACACTGCCCAGTCCATCATCGGCTCTGATCTCCCTTCCATCAAGGGGAACTACCGCCGTCGCTGCCTCAAAAAGGCTGGTGGTATCATCAAGGACCCACACCATCCTGGCCACACACTCATCTCCCTGCTACCTTCAGGTATAAGGTACAGGAGCCTGAAGATGGCAACGACCAGGTTCAGGAATAGCTACTTCCCCACAGCCATCAGGCTATTAAAATTGGCTCGGACAAAACTCCGAACATTAATAGCCCATTATCTGTTATTGGCACTTGATCAATTTATTTATTCATGTGTGTATATATTTATATAATGGTATATGGACACACTGATCTGTTTTGTAGTCAATGCCTACTATGTCCTGTTGTGCTGAAGCAAAGCAAGAATTTCATTGTCCTATCAGGGACACATGACAAGAAACTCACTTGAACTTGAACTTGAAACATACAGTAAACCGAATGATTCAAACGTATAAAGCCTCATGTAGAGGCTGCTGCTGAATCGAAAACGTGCTTTAAATAACGTCCAACAAACACACTCACCATAAAGCAGTAAGCTCTCTTGAATTATTCAACGACGTCTTCTCTCTGTACCTTCTGCAGTCAGCGCCATCTTGCCATGAACTGGAAATGACGCACTCAGCGCCATCTTGCCGCTAACCGGAAATTATGTCATCGGCGCCATCTTGCCACTAAAGGGAAGTCACGGAATGAGCGCCAATTTTGCAATTAAACACAGTCCTGATCTAATAAAATATTTATAACCATATAACAATTACAGCACCGAAACAGGCCATCTCGGCCCTTCTACTCCGTGCCGAAAAAATACTCTCACCTAGTTCCATCTACCTGCACTCAGACCATAACCCTCCATTCCTTTCCCGTCCATATACCAATCCAATTTATTTTTAAAAGATAAAAACGAACCTGCCTTCACCTCTGCCACTGGAAGCTCATTCCACACAGCTACCACTCGCTGAGTAAAGAAGTTCCCCCTCATGTTGCCCCTAAACTTTTGTCCCTTAATTCTCAAATCATGTCCTCTTGTTTGAATCTTCCCCACTCTCAATGGAAAAAGCTTATCCACGTCAACTCTGTCTATCCCTCTCATAATTTTAAAGACCTCTATCAAGTCCTCCCTTAACCTTCTGCGCTCCAAAGAATAAAGACCTATCTTGTTCAACCTTTCTCTGTAACTTAGGTGCTGAAACCCAGGCAACATTCGAGTAAATCTCCTCTATACTCTCTCTATTTTGTTGACATTTTTCCTATAATATGGCGACCAGAATTGTACACCATATTCCAGTATTGGCCTCACGCTTTATCCATCCGAAAACTGTTGCAACCATCTTAAAAACCAAGACAAACAATTTTGCAAACATTTTACAACCAATATATTTCTGAAAACATTTTTTCAAAGCCAAGACAAACAATTTTGCAAACATTTTACTACCAATACATTTTCTGTAAACAATTTTTAAAAGCCAAGACAAACAATTTTGCAAATATTTTAAAACCAATACATTTTCTGAAAACATGTATTAAAAGCCAAGACAAAAAATTTTGCAAACATTTTCAACCAATACATTTTCTGAAATCATTTTTTTAAAGCCAAGGCAAACAATTTTGCAAACCTTTTACAACCATTACATTTTCTGAAAACATGTTTTCAAAGCCAAGACAAACAATTTTGCAAACATTTTACTACCAATACATTTTCTGTAAATAATTTTTAAAAGCCAAGACAAATAATTTTGCAAACCTTTTACAACCATTAAATTTTCTGAAAATATTTTTTTAAAAGACAAGACAAACAATTTTGCAAACATTTTAGAACCAATACATTTTCTCAACTTTTTTTTAAAGGCCAAGACAAACAATTTTGCAAACGTTTTACAACCACATCAAGGGGACTCACCGTTGAGTAGACGTGCGTTCAGTGTTATTCACAGCTCAGAGAGCCATGACCCTCTCGCTTCCTCAATCTCACAGAGACTGAGTGAGGCACGACACTTCTGGGTGTCATAGTCCCTCCCCCCTGCGACCAGCGGGGGCACCAGAGAGAATGGAAACATTTTTTAAAACATTAATAACTCTCTGATTTTTCATCGATGGGAAAAATCCTCTGGTCCAGCATAGCAGAGGGGGACTGTGAGCGAGGTGACCAAAAATAATGGCGGTAAGTGGCGGCGTTCGTTCAGAAATCATGAAAAAGAAAGTTAGAAAGTGGTCAAGATCTTAGTTTTAGTAATATGGATTATTAGCATCAATATAAAATTGAGGTTCCAGTTCAAAATAGTTAGAATTATTTCTATAAAATGGCAGCTATCGCATTACCTCTTACACTGCGATGGATTGTAGTTCACTTCAGTTTAATTTATTGTCACGTGAACTGAGGTAGGGTGAAAATCTTTTGTTGTGTGTTAACCAGTCAGCGGAAAGAAAATGTATGATTACAATCGAGCCATATGATAAAGGAATATCGTTTACTGCAATGTAAAGCTAGTAAAGTCCAATCAAAGATAGTCCGAGGGTTACCAATGAGGTAGATACTAGTTCAGCACTGCTTTCTAGTTGTGGGAGGATGATTCAGTTGTCGTATAATAGCTGGGAAGAAACTGTCCCTGATCTGGAGGTGTGCGTTTTCACACCTATATATTTTGCCTGATAGAAGATGAGAGAAGATGGAGTGGCCTGGTTGCTAATTGTCCATGATTATGCTGCTGGCCTTGCCGAGGCAGCATGAGGTATAAATGGATTTGATGGAAGGGTGGATGGATTGTGTGATGGTCTGGGCTGCATCCACAATTTCTGCAATTTCTTGCAGTCTTGAATGGAGCTGTTCCCAAACCAAGCTGTGATGCATCCTGACAAAATGCCTTCTATTGTGCAGCTGTAGAAGTTGGTGAGACTTGCTGAACTTCCTAAGCCTTCTAAGGAAATTAGAGGCTTTGGTGTGCTTTCCAGGACATTGCTTCAATATGGGTGGTCCAGGAGAAGTTGTTTTTGTCATATTGAATCCCAGGAATTTGAAGCTTTCAACCATCTCTACTTCAGTGCCGTGTACAGGTATGTACACTGGGGTGTGTGTACCGCTTCGCTTCCTGAAGTCGACAACTACCTCCTTTGTCTTGTTGACATTGAGAGAAATGTTATTGTCTGGACACTAGGTTCGCGATCTCCATCCTGGGTTGTATGCAAAACAAAGCATTTCACTGTACCTAGGTGCATGTGACAAGAAAGTATCACTGAATCATTGAATCACTGAATTGAAACATTGAACCATTGATGTTTGTTGCCACATTACAGGAAGATGTGTAGATGAGAAGGGGCAGAGGATGTTTCCCAGAATTATGCCTGGATTAGGGGGTATTCACTACTGGGAGACATTGGGCAGAATAGGATTGTTTTCTCTAGATCGCCGGAGGTTGTGGGAAGATTTGACAGAAGAATATTACATTATGCGAGGCATAGATAGGGTTCACAGAAACTTTTACCAAGGATGGAAAAATCAAGTACTATAGGGCATCGCTTTAAGCGGAGAGGGTTAAAGTTTAAAGGAGATCAGCGGAGTATGGATTTTGCACACAGGGTGAGTGTATGGAATGTGTCGCCTCAGTGGTGTTGCTTGAGGTAGATACGATGGTAGTATTTAAGGAGGTAGACAAAAGTGCTGGAGAAACTCAGCGGGTGCGGCAGCGTCTATGGAGCGAAGGAAATAGGCAACATTTCGAGCCGAAACCCTTCTTCAGTCTGAATGCACCCGCTGAGTTTCTCCAGCATTTTTGTCTACCTTCGATTTTCCAGCATCTGATGTTTCTTCTTAAACAACGTAGTATTTAAGGAACTTTGTTTCGGCATATAGATAGGTCGAGAATGGAATAATAAGGCTCCTGTGCAGGCATATAAGTGATGGCCAGCATTATGTTCAGCACAAACATTTTAGACCGAAAGGTCTGTTCCTTTTCTTTTGTCCATTCTATGTCCTCTCCCACAAATCTCAGTCCTTTTCAATCACACTCTCGTCTCCCTCTCTCCTTCCAACACTATCTCTCTTCCTCTTCTCTCTGTTCATATCTCCCATCTTCCCAGCCCTTCCTCTCACATTTGTACTTCTCCTTTCTCCCCATCTCTCCTTCACACTCTATCCCCCCTCTCTCTCTCTCTCTCTCCCTCCATTCTTGTTTGTCCCTTTCTCTCAAGCTACCTCCCACTTTCTCACCATCTCTCGCCCTCGTCCCCTTCTCATTTTCTTTATCTATCTCACTCTGTCCAACACCTAGCTCATCTCACCTTTTTATTATCATTTGAGCTCTCTCCCGGTCTCATCACACGATGTCTCCTCCCTTTCTTTCTCTACCACACTCTCTCTTCTCTCTTAATCCCCTTCCCAACTCTCTGTCCCCTCTCCTCTTTTGTTTATTTTCCAATGTTTTCTTTGTACATTTATTTTATTTGCACAGCTTTGCAGAATGCATGTATGTTTTGAATATGTGTATGTAATTTATATATTGTGTCCAGTCTGAGTCGAGGTGCTGTGATGTTGCTGCTAGTGTTTCGTTGCACCACCTCATCGTATTTATTCAGATGGCAACAAACTCAACATGATTTCCCTTTCCCCCCTCTCCCTTCTCCCATCTTCCTCTCAAACCCCATCCACCCCACTTTCTCCAGCACTCTCTCTCATTGTGACATATCACTCTTGCCTCCCAACCTGCCATCCATTTCCTGTCTAACTCTGTAACCCACAATTCCACCCCCAATGTTTCTCCCTTTGTCTCTCTGTAGATAATCTTCCCCTGCCCCCCTCAATCTCCTCCTCTCTCTCACCCCATCTTTACCCGCCCCCCTCCCCTCTCTCCCCTCCCCTCTCTGTGGAAACAGAAACTATGAGGAACAAACTGGTATCAGTGTATGCGACCCGAACATGTGTGTTGATGAAGTGGTTTGAGAGGTTGGTTATGGTGCACATCAACTGCTACATTTGCAAGAAACATGACCCACCATAATTTGCCAACCGCCACACTAGATCAACGGAGGATGCAATCTTCCCAGGTCTCCACTCTGCACTGGACCACTTGGACAATAAAAACACATACGCTAGGCTGTTGTTCATCGACTACAGCTCGGCGTTCAATATTATTATCCGCTCCAAACTTGTTACCAAACTCATGGAACTCAGTGTCTCTTTGCAACTAACCAGGCAGCTGAATAACTATACATGGTTACAATAAAGTCCTCCACAGTGTACGAATTCATGGTAAAGCGAATAACATTCAGTGCAAGATAAAGTCCAGTGAAGTTTGATTCAAGATAGTCCAAGGGTCTCCAATGAGGCATATAGTAGCTCAGGACCACTCTAGCTGTTGATAGGATGGTTCAGTTGCCTGATAAGAGCTGGGAACAAACTGTCAAATTGAATCGAGAGTTTCTTTTTCACACAGCCAGAACCTCTTACCTGATGGGAGAGGGAGAAGAAAGAGTGACTGGGGTGACACTCGTCCTCGATCATGCAGGTAACTTTGTCGAGGCAGCGTGACGTGTAAATAGAGTCCATGGAAGGGAGGTCGGTTTGTCTGATAGTCTGGGCCCCGTCCAAAATTTCTTGCGTTCTTGGATGGAGTTGTTCCCAAACCACTCTATGATGAATCCTGATAAAAAATGCTTCTACAGCGCATCTGTAGATGTTACTGAGGGTGGCTGGGGACCTGCCGAATTTCCTCAGCGTTCCAAAGACATAGAGGCATTGGTGGCTTGGCTATTGCTTCGATATGGCTAGGTAAAGACAAGTTGCTGATGATATTTACTCCTGAGAAGTTGAAACTTTCAACAATCTCTACTTCGGTGCTATCGATGTATGTAGGGGTATGTGTACTGCTTCATTTCCTGCATTTGGTCACTATATCCTTTGTCGCTGACATTGAGAGACAGGCTGTTGGCTTGACACCTTAGGCTGTGGGCCGAGCATCAAAAATGTGTCTTGAATTCAACTTTCGTGACCCATGTCTCGGAACTACATAAAATTTTGCACAGATTTAGATAAAATATCATTTGAGGAAATCATAACTCGTCAGTGCCAAAAGTTGCATATTAATTGATTAAACTAATTAGAAAATGAGATCGAAAAGTAAGCGCCATCTAGTGTTCAATGCCCATATCACACCATGGGGAGCCTATTTCCGTGTTGCACTCTCTTTAAACTATATATTATCATACCATATATGACTTGTGAATATGACTGTAATCATATATAATTATGTATAATTATATTATATTAAAATAATATAATGAATATAATTGTGAGTTTTTTTTTTGAATGAGACTGCCGCATGGGTTCTCTTTACCAGCCTAATTAATGGGTGAGGGCAGTTCCTGTGGTTCTCCCGTTTACTGAACCCCACTGACTGCCAGTGTGCAAAGTGGGGGTCACGGCCATAGTGGGACCGGGGCAGTGCCAGGCTGGGGGAAGGCTGAGGCAGGAAAATGCCTAACCCTAACTCGCCCCCCCTTGCACAGCTACCCACGGCTGGAGCTGGAGCCACTTTGGGACCGGCTGCGGGCTCCATACGTGTGGCCCCGCAGCACGTCCGCCTCGGCCAGCATGCCCTTCTGGTGGTGATGGTGGGGAGCAGCACTGCCCTGCACTCCACCTGGGCCGCCTTCAGCACCCCCATAGCGCCGGCTCCGTCAGACCGCCCGCTCGCTTGCTGCAACACCAGCCGGCCGATAGCCAGACCGACCACTCGCAGCACTCACCGGAGGCCCAACACTCACCACCCAGCGGCCCGACACTCACCACCCGCCGAGGCCAGCCAATCTCTCACCACCCACCGACGGCCCGACAGCCCGACCGATCCCCCACAGCATCCATCGGCCTAACGACAAGCCCGACCGACCAACAGACTGATCAATTGTCTGAATTACTGACCCTGACCCTGACCCTAACCCTAGCTCTACATTTGTTAGAT
Organism: Malacoraja senta; assembly: GCA_038087875.1. Taxonomy (NCBI): domain Eukaryota; kingdom Metazoa; phylum Chordata; class Chondrichthyes; order Rajiformes; family Rajidae; genus Malacoraja; species Malacoraja senta. The sequence goes on along the minus strand of JAXLNO010004011.1, from coordinate 22,895 downwards.
ATCATGTTTATTGAACAGCTCACAATATAACTTTATAAAGATAAATCAATTGAAAAACAAAATGAACAGCAAGGTTAGCATTACCTTTATTTCTTGGAAACCTTGTAATTGTTTTGATGTAATGAGGAGGCAGCCATGATCCCAGAGTCCTCGCTGCCAAGCGACCATAAAACAAAGGCGGGATTGGTCAATTTGCGGCCGACCTTAATGTCAAACGTGCATTGATTGGACAATTACTACTACGAAAATTTGAGGTTTCCTCATATTTCTTAAGAATGTGCAGATTTTGGTGTTGACGAGTTTCAGGTATGAGTTATATAATATTTTTACACATTATGTTAAAAAATTTAGGTAGTTCCGTGAGTTGGGTCACAAACCTGAACGGAAAAGCTCCTTGGCCCTCAGCTTACCTCTCTCTTGATATTTTCCAGACCAACACTTTCTCTCTCTCACCCTCTCCCTCTCCCCCACCCCACTCCCCTTCCACCTCTCCCTCCCCCCCTCCCCCTCTCTCTCCCCCTCTCTCCCTCCCTCCCTCTCTCCCCCCTCTCTCTGCCCCCTCTCTCTCTCTCTCTCTCTCTCCTCTCTCTCTCTCTCTCTCCCTCTCTCTCTCTTTCTCTCCTTCTCTCCCTCTCCCTTCCTCACCTCCCCGCTCCCGAGGCCCTTCCCCACCCCCACTCCTTCGATCCTCCAGCCATTGCTACGGCCCTCACATTCCCCACTCTGCAACCTCATTTCTCTGGCCCTCTCACTTTGCACCCTCGTCCACTCCAACTGCCCTCTCTCTCTCCCTTGACATTTGGCAGACTCTCTCCCCTTTCAGTCTTCTCTCTGCTCAGTCCTCCAACCCTTCCTCCCCCACCCTCTGGTACTCCTATCCCTCCTCCCTCTCTCCTACCCCCTCCGGCCACTTCCCCCACTGCTTCGACCCACTCTACCGGCTACTCCCGCCCTCGCTAACATGCCCTGGCCATCTCTCACCCCAGTACCGTCCGGCGATGCGTGGCCGTACTCAAACAGCAGGCCCTGAAACTGGAACCCGCGCGGAGAAGGAAGGACGGCGAGGCCGGCCCTTGCGAGCCCGGAAGACTGGTGAATTGGAGAAAGTGGGAGAAGTTGGCAACGGACGCTAGACAAATGACCGGCCAGAAAATCTTGAATGTAGAGTTGCACGTAGATTGGGTGATCCAAAAAGGCTTTTGATACATTTATCTTCATCAGTGAAGGTATTGTGTATACAATAAAAATTTGGAGTTCATGTTGCAATCGATTCAGTGGTTGGTGAGGTCACATTTACAGTATGGTGTTCAGTTCATGGCACCATGTTTTAGGAAAGATGTAGTCAAGCTGGAAAGGGTACAGAGAAGATTACAAAGATGTTGCCCGGACTCGGCCTGGGCCTAGGGAGTGGTTGTATAGGCTACGACTATATTGGTATTTCTTGGACCGCAGGGGGATGAGAGGTGCATGAAATCATGAGATGAATAAATCAGGTAGATGCACAGTTTCTTGCCCTGAACAGGTGAATCGAGAACCAGAGGGCATAGGGTTAATGTGAAGGAGAAAAGATTTGTCACAAAGTCTGGTGGATGTATGGAACAAGCTGCCAGAGGAGGTAGTTGAGGCTGGGACTATCCCAACATTTAAGAAAAGTCAGACATGGACAGGACAGATTTGCAGCGATATGGACCAAACACGGGCAGGTGGGACTAGTGTAGCTGGGCCATGTTGGTCGGTGTGGGTAAGTGAGGCTGAAGGGCCTATTTCCACTGTATCATGAGCATGTATTTGTATGTGTGGGTATGTGTATATAAACACACACTGAACTTGTTTTCTCATTTACTATATTGTCTACAGTTTACATATTCCGTTGTGCCGCTGCAAGTAACAACATCAGTGTTATATCTGGGACATATGACAATAAAACATTATTGACTCTTGACTATCACCACACATTCTTTTCACTCTCTCTTTTCCCTCCGGCCCTCCACTCCCCAATCCTCCAGTCCTCTCTCTCTCTCTCTCTCTCCCAATTTTCCCACACTTCTGCCACACTCATGTTGATCTTTCTCCCCCTCTCCTGAGGCCGTTCTCCTCATCTCTGGCGTTCTCTACCCTTGCACCCCTTTAGTCTAGTTTAGAGAAACAGGCCCATGGAGTCCGCACCGACCAGCTATCCCCTCGCATTACCACACAATAGGGACATTTTATACGAATATCAAATATACAAACCTAAGTCAATTAACCTACAAACCTGTATGTCTTTAGAGTGTGGGGGGGAAACCGATCTCGGAGGAACCCAGCGATGTCACGGGGAGAATCTACAAACTCTATACAGACAGCAGCCGTAGTCAGGATCGAACCCTGCTCTCCGGCACTGCAAGCGCTGTAAGGCAACAACTCTACCGCTGCACCACCGTGTCGGCCTGTCCTTTCCTCCCACACATCTCTGACACTGTGTCTCCCTCCTCCCGCCATCTCCATAACCTCTTATCTCGCTACTTCTCCACCCATCACTCTCCACTCCTCCGACCCTCTATCACCTTAGTTCTCTGGCCATATCTCTCTCTCCACTTCTCCAGCATTCTCCCTCCCCCACTTCTCATCCCTCTCTCTCCCCACAATCATCCATCCCTCTCTTCCCCTACTCCACCGACTAACTCTCTCCCCACACCCTTTGCATTTGTGCCCCATTCATCCCCCCCCAGTCCAGCTGTCCTTACACTCCTCCAACTATCCCCAGCTACTCCTCCATCCATTGCTCCCCTACTTCTCCTGCACACTTTCCCTCAACTTCTCCCACTCTCTCACCTCACTCCTCCGACACTATTGCACAAACCCACTACTCCGGCCCTCTCTTCTCCATTCCTCCCTCTCTCCCAATGCACCGCTCCCCATCTCACCCCCCCCTATCCCTCCTCTCCCTCTCTTTCCAACACAGGTGGGGGATCTACAATAACCAGCAAGTCTTGTGCCCCAGAGAAACCGCCGCCACATCTGGGCTACATCTACTTCTTCCAAAGTCACCGTTGAGGATTCTCCAGCCACAGAGCCGCTGCACAGACCCACAGACTCACTGGCCTCTCACACCTGGGAGGGGCAGGGATGGAGGGGATGGAGGGGATGGAGGGGAGGAAGAAGTGAGGGTGCGCACTGACTAACTGTAAATAAAGTCGTGCATCAGAAGCTGCTAAAGTGAGGCTGATCTTATTGTCTAGACAATGATGCCGGGTGTCGGGGGGAATTACAAGCAGTGGACTACCTTCATGAGTGGCAGTGGGCAGTGGTCCCTGCGGGAGGGGCACATCGGACGCACCAGTCAAAGGTGGAGATTGGTTATACTAGCAGGACCAAGTTCAAGGGGCTGATCTGTACATGGGCAGAGTTTACCCCAGACCCACAATGGAGGGAGAGGGGGCAATTGGTCCCAGGGCGGAGTTTACTCCAGATGGTCCCCACTGCGGAGGGTGATGGGGCGATTGGCGATATGTGGCAGACCTCGCTGGGACAGGCTGGAGGTCCTGGAACAGGGTTGTCAATGGGATCATCCACCCGGGACTGACACCTGGATGATCGGACGGGGAATGTCAGGAGCCGGAGCCCAGAGTGGAGGGACAGTGGTCGCCTCTGGGATGCGCACGGGGCTCGGATTTATTAATGAGCCGAAGCACTGTGGTGAGCGGATATCTCACCGCGCTCACCAGCTGCTCCCTGAACTTGAACTGGGTCGCCACGTAAATAAACGTGTTCGTGCAGCAGCTGAGATTACTCAGCAAAAACCCGACATCACTAAAGATCCATTCAGAATCATTCCGATCAGTTGCACTTCCTGTGATCTGATAATAGATGAAGTTCACAACCAGCGTCAGCCATAGGAGGATGAAGCTGCCGGAGATGGTGAACAGTAAAACCACAGACCTCCTCCTGCTCTCCATCTCCGGGTCACTGCGGTTCCCCCCCTTGCTCTGACCCCTCAGCCCATTACGCACCCGACTGGCCACTAAAATATGCCGGACAGTCATGGCGTTGAGCAGCAGGATTACAGCAAAAGGGAGGAATGGTGTTAAAACCGTGTTGATCCAGTCAAATGCCACCCACCCGGGGTCAGTGTAATAACTGTCCATCGGGTAACAGCCCCTGCAGGACATTGTCGATGATTCTCCAGGGCGCATATATGAAGTAGCGGGGAACATTTTTCAGACAGAGCAGAACGCCGGCTGTTGCGAGAACCTCAGCCGCAGTTTTCCAGGTGCAATATTTTGTTTCAGCTTCAGGCAACAAATGAGGACAACCCGATCAAAGGTGAAAGTGACGGTGAACCAGACTGAACATTCTTTAGCTGCAGACATCAGTGTAATGACAACACTACACACACGGGTGATGGAAAGGAAACTCCAATAAAAGTCATGATATCTGATATCAAACAGAATGACCTCGGCGATAATGACCAGTAGATCGGCCGCTGCCATGGCCACCAGGTAGCGAGTGGCGCAGGTGGAGAGGCCGCACTTTCTCCGGGACAGGATCACAATCGCCAGTAAATTCACTGCGGAAAGAGAAGAGAAGAGAAACTGGGTATTACTGAACACATTCTCCGGGGCTGAACACCGGCTCGACCTTCAGCTAAAGATCAGAAATGTTGAAGTCGGTGCGTGGCTGAAAGTTTAACAATGTCAGACCCGGCTCCGACTGTGCCCGACCTGCCTGCTTCAGGAGAGATAAAGGGATGGGCGGGATAAAGGGCAAGAGGGAGCAATCAGCCACCTGCTACAATGGGCAGAATGGTCCTTTCTATAGTTATGCTGGCTCACGGTCTCTGATGGAGTGGTGGGATCCGACTGTGACAGACAAACAAATCTCCCTTCCATGGTTTCAATGTGTACCTCACGCTGCCTCGACGAGGCCCCCAGCATAATGAAGAATGAGTCACACACTGGCCACTGACTCCCTTTTCTCCCCTAACCCATCAGGAAAAAAGGTGTAGAAGTGTGAAAACACACACCTCCAGATTCAGGGACAGATTCTTCCCAGCTGTTATCTGGCAGGCAACGAATCATCCTACCACAACAAGGGAGCAGGGCTGAACTACTATCGAGCCCTCCCGTGACCCACGGACTATAATTGATAGGACGTTGCTGTGTTTACTTTGCACTAAACATGTTGGCTTACCATGTATCTATACATTGTATTGGCTCGATTGTAATCGTGTATTAGATACATGGACAATAGGTGCGGGAGTAGGTCATTAAGCCATTCGAGCCAGCACCGCCATTCAATGTGATCATGGCTGATCATCAACACTCAGTACCTCACTCCTGCCTTCTCCACAAAGCCCTTGATTCTGATAGCCGTAAGAGCTCCATCTAACTCTCTTGTGAATGCATGCAGTGAATCGGCCTCCACTGCCTTCTGAGGCAGAGAATTCCACAGATTCACAACTCTCTGGGTGAAAACGTTTTTCTTCATCTCAGTTCTAAGTTGCCTACCCCTTATTCTTAAACTGTGACCCCTGGTTCTGGACTCCCCCATCATCTGGAACATGTCCTCTCCATGTAGCGTGTCCTATCCCTTGATAATTTTATATGTTTCTAGAAGAGCCCCTCGCATCCTTCTAAATTCAAGTGAATACAAGCCCAGTCGCTCCATTCTTTCATCATATGACAGTCCCACCATCCCGGGATTAACCTCGTAAACCTACGCTGCACTCCCTCAGTATCAAGAATATCCTTCCTCAAATTAGGGGACCAAAACTGCACATAATACTCCAGATGTGGTTTCACCAGGGCCCTGTTTTACTGCAGAAGGACCTCTTTGTTGCTCTACCCAACTCCTCTCGTTATGAAGGCCAACATGCCATTAGCTTTCTTCGCTGCCTGCTGCACCTGCATGCTTACTTTCAGTGACTTATGCACAAGGACACCCAGGTCCCGTTGTACTTCCTCTTTTCCTAACCTTACACTATTCATATAATAATCTGCCACCAAAGTGGATAACCTCACATGTATCCACATTATACTGCAGCTGCCATGCATCTGCCCACTCACTCAAACTGTTCAAGTCACCCTGCATCCTCATAGTATCCTCTTCACAGTTCATACTGCCACCCAGCTTTGAGTCATCTGCAAATTTTCTAATGTTACTTTTAATTCTTTCATCTAAATCATTAATGTATATTATAAATAGCTGCGGTCCTAGCACCGAGCCTTGCGGCACCCCACTAGTCACTGCCTGCCATTCTGAAAGGGACCCGTTAATCCCTACTCTTTGTTTCCTGTCTGCCAAACAATTTCCTATCCATGTCAATACCCCACCCCCAATACCATGCGCGCTAATCTTCACACTAATCGCCTGTGTGGGACCTTATCAAAGGCTCTCTGAAGGTCCAGGTACACTACATCCACTGGCTCTCCCTTGTCCATTTTACTTGTTACATCCTCAGAAAATTCCAGAAGATTTCCCCTTCGTAAATCCACGCTGACTTGGACCGATCCTGTTACTGCTATACAAATATGCCGCTATTACATATTTAATAATCAACTCCAGCATCTTCCCCACCACCGATGTAAGGCTAACTGGTCTATAATTCCCCTGCTTTCTCTCTCCCCCCTTTCTTTAAAAAGTGGGACAACATTAGCTACCCTCCAATCCACAGGAACTTATCCAGCATCTATAATAAATTAGAAAATGTATTGTCATTCTGCTGACTGGCTCATACGCAACAAAAGCTTCTCACAGTACTTTGGTACACGTGACAATAAAATAAACCGAACACGTTTCCGCTGTATGTAGATACGAAAACTCGCTGCGTGAATTCCGGATATTTAACTGAATGGATTGATCTCACTGAGTTATGCTTGTACTGATCCTCAGTTGGGATGCTTGTAACATGATCAGCATCAGGTCAGCACGGATTATCACACAGGTATAAAAGTTGAACTGTTCTGCTCACTTACCAGGGACCCCAACGACAGCAATGATCATGTACAGGATTTTCTCAACACTGTAATATCTGTCCAGCATTTTCCCTGCCCAGCGACGTGTCCCCGTGTGCTATCGGTAATCTCTTGGAATGAAATGCTGGAACAGAACTTCCTGGAGAACTTATACCATTTACCATCTCCACCGGGACAGGGATGTTTGAACAGAGTTGGAAACAGAGATTCAAAACAAATTACATCATCCAAGTGAAATCTCTACTGTGAAAGGTTGCGATTAATTCAGGGAATTGATTGAGAAACTCCAAAGACTGGGAATTGCGACCGAACTGAGGGATGGGGATTTGGAGTGGCATTGTTCCAGCAAAGAGAACATTGTTTCAATTTCCATCAAATCCAATTCTACACCTGATTGTTGGTTTTATTCCTTTCAATCTGCTTCACTCAGCAACGCAATCCCGATTCCCAGAGACCCTCTCGGGGCTTCTACTGCCCTGTTTGAAGATGGACTGGGGACCTCTGTCTACAGGTTGATGAATTAGTCCAACAGATCGCATTGGACTACAACGACCCCTCCGCTCTGCTTCACTGCTCTATATGATCGCGGCTCATCTGACTATACCCTCAGCCCCACATCGGCGACTCCACAGACCATTCGCTCCTTGCTTGCCTGGAACGTATGTGGCTTTGCCCAGGGATAAGAACATTCTCTGCCTTCATTACCTCTGAGGAGGAAAGTCCCACAGACTCACGACACACAGAGAGCAGAAACATTGCCGCCTCAGCCCTAAACGTACATAAAACAGAGAATGACACAGCACAGCTCCCACCTCCCTATTGCTCTCACTCTCTCCACTGTCCATCTCTTCCTCTCTATCGTCTGTTTGTGCCCCTCTCTGCAATTTCTCCCCCTCCACTCCTCTCTCTCACCATATTTCCCCTCGGTTCCCGTATCTCTGACCACTCTCAGTCCTCATCTACCTCGCAATCACTGTCTACTCACACTGACATCCCCTCTCTCCATTCCAACTCTCTTTTACCCAGACCTTCACTCTCTCACCCTCTCACTACACTTTCCGCATTCTCCATCTCGATCTTTCTAACCTTCCTCTCTCTGTCTTCCCCTATTCTCCACTCCTCGCCCTCAGCTCTCTCTCACTCACGCCTTTCTCCTACTAATTTCTCTCTTATTCCCCCTCTCCCACTCCCAATATCTCTCAACCGCAATCTCGCTCACTTCAATCTCACATTGTCTATCCCTCACTTCTTATCTCTCCCTCGCTCCCGATCCCACTCCTTACCTCCTTTTCTCTTTCGCTATACACCCTCTCTCTGTCCACACCTTCCCATTCCCCTCCCTCATTCCCCCATCAAAATCACTCCACTCTCTCCCTCATCCACTCTCTCGCAAGCATTCTGTCCAATCTTCTCTCACTGTCTCTCCACGCTCAAACTATTTATCTCTCTTAACTTTCTCCCCCTCCCCGTCTCTCATCACTCACTCACCTGTCCACTTCCCCTTTCTCTTCCACACTTCCTCCCTCAATTCTTTCTCTCTTGCATTTTCTCTCCCACCCTACTTAGCCTCTTTCACCCTCCATCTCGCTCAATCTGCCCTGTCTAGCCCACTCCCACTCTCTAGCTCCTTTCCTTTCCTTTCCTTTAGTTTAGTTTTAGAGACGTGGAGAAAACTGACACAGGTCATGGGGAGAACGTACAAACTACGAAGAAATAGCGCCCATAGTCGGGATTGAACCCGGGACTCCTGCGCTGCAAGCGCTGTAAGGCAGCAACTCTACGCGCCACTGTGCCACCCCGTCCTCTCTCCCTATCTATCGGGTTCTCCTTCTCTCTCACCTCCTCTCTTTGTTACCTCCCTTCATCATCCTTCCTTCCTCCTCTCTCCTTCCTATCATTTTCTCTCCTCCCTCTCCCTGCCTCATTGATGACCCCGCTATCTTCCAACCCTCCCTCGCTCTCCCCCCCCCCCTCATACTCTCCTTCCCAAATGTTTTCTTTCTTTCCCACTCTTACTCTTGCCCTCCACCCCTCTTCACCCCCTCTCTGACTGGAGAGCAGGCAGAACAAGCATTTCCGTCTGTCTAGATCCACACGATTACAGAAAAATAAACTGAACTAAACTAAACCAGATTTAATCTCCCTCCTTGGCCTCCTGCTCTTCCCACGTTCCTGACGCGACTCAGTGAAAAAAGCTCTCCCCTATTTGCTGCCTCTCTCACCCCTCTCTCCACATCACCCCTCTCTCATTCTCCCCTTCTCTCCCGTTCCTGTATGTGTAACACCTTCCCTCTTCCCTCTAGCACTTATTGAAAGTGAGCGCAGAATGCATTGGGCTCATAGGGAGGGATTGTCCGCGATACTGCCAGACCTCACTTTGTATCTGACTATGGTATTCATGCCTTGCTACAATCCACATGTGTCCGTGTGGTTATTCCGGGACTCCAGCTTGGTCCGGACTCCACTCCTGGCATCAGCGATGGCTTTGCACGGGTGGTAAATAGATTTCTTGTACCGCTCGGCATTGCTGGACTTGTGCCGACAGTGGGTTATTCAGGTCATCTGCAGCGTTCTGGAATATGGACCAGTGCGCCGACCCAGAGCAGTCGCAAAGGATGCTTCTGTTTCCTCAGACCAGCACTGTATGATCGTCCCGCTTCAGTTTCTGCCTGTAGGCAGGGAGCAGAAGCACAGCTTGGTGGTCAGTTACCAAAGTGCGGTCTGATGGTTGTGCAGCAGTGGTCAAGGGTCTCTGCTTGGACAGAGGATATGCTGATAGTATTTGATAGCCCACTGTGGAGGTTGGATTGCTTCACGTTCCCGGCTATGATGAACAAGGCCTCGGGGTACTTTGTTTTAAGGCTATTGATCAAGCCGTGTAGTTCCGTTAGTGTAAAGTGAGTGTCTGAGAGTATGTGCTTGTGTGCAAGTGTGTGAGTAAGGGTGTATGTGTTGGCGTGTATGTGCGTGTGTGTATCTGTGTATGTGTGTGAGGAAGAGGGATAATATGTGTGAAGGATTGTGTGAGACCGTGTTAGTGTGTGTGCGGGAGTCTATGTGTGTGTGAATATGTATGTTTAGGAATGTGTGTATGTGTGAGAGTGTGAGAATGGGTGTTAGCATGTGAGAGTATGAGAGCATGTGAGTGCGAGTGTGCGACTGTGTTTGATTGTGCATTAATGTGTCTGTAGAAACATGTGACTGTGTGTGCTTTCGTGAGTGACGTGTGAGTGTGCGAGTGTTTGTTTATGCGTGAATGTGAATGTTTGTGTGAGTGAATATGTGACTTTACGTGGTTTTGTGTATGAGTGCATAGCTGTGTAAGCATGATAATGTGTGAGTGTGTGGGAGAGTGGGAGTAAATATGTGTGCGTATGAGTAAGAATGTGAATGTGAGTGTGTGGCAATGTGTGAGAGCCTGAGAGTCTGTGACTGCGAATGATGGAGTATGAGTGTGTGGCTGTGTGAGTGTGTGTGCTCTAAATGTATGACTTGGTTTGCATTTGTGCATGGGCCGAGTGTATGAATGTGATGGGTGTGTGGGCACGTGTAAGTGCAACCATTTGCGAATGTGTGTCTCTGACTGTGAATGTATGTGCATGCGTTTGTTAGTGACAGTGCGTGTATGTGTGTGAGACGCCGTGTGTGATTGTTATGGGGTGTTTCAGTATACATGTGTGTAAGTGTGCAAGCGTGATTGTGTTAGTATGAGTGAGTGTGAGCCCTTGACTTTTGAGTGTGCACCGTGTGTGATTAAATATGTGTGTTTTAGTGCAAGAGTGCGTGTGCATATATCAGTAGAGGTACTTGACTGTGCCAGAACGTCAGTTTGTGAGAACGTGTGTGAGTGTGTGTTTGAATGTGCACAAATGTGTGAGTTTAAGTTCCTACATTTGTAAGAGTAAGTGAGTATACTTGTGAGAGGATGTTTAAGGGTCTGTGGAAATCTGTGTGGCCTGGCGTGTCTGTGTGTGTTGGTGAGTGATAATGTGTAAGTGAGTGTGTGAGAGACTGTGGATGTGAGTCTCTATGTGTGTGAGACTTTATGTGAGTGTGTGAGAGCGTGTTTGTGAGCGACAGTGTGGGAATGTGAGGATGTATGTGGGTGTGTGTTTGAGTGTGAATTTCTGAGCATGAGTGTGCGCGTGTAAGTATGTGTGTGGATGTACATGTCTGCCTGCATGCGCAGGGGTGTGTTTGTGAGTGACCGTGTGAATGCTAGTGAGAGTGTATGTGTGTGAGAGGAAATGATTATGTTAGTGTGAGTGTATGAGAGCGTGCGAGTGTGTGAATGTGAATGACAGTGTGGGAATTTCTCACTCAATACAGCAGTCCGTTCAATGTGAGTCTCGTAACCTTGTTCACCGAGGCACTTGTGTTCTTCAATCGTTCTCAGCATTCATGGTGTGTGTGTCCTACCCTTCTGCATCGAGGTCACACTGGTCCAAATGTCCATCAATGTCCACACCCTACCATTGTACTCCAAAGTCCCTTCATTCATGAACACTCAATAGCAATCATGGTGTGTGTGCCCTACCCTTGTACACCAAGTCCTTCTTTTGCTTTGTACATGGTACGTTCTATCTCACTAACTTGATGGAGTTTCCTGATGAGGTTAGGAAGGTGATTAATGAGCGTCGGGCGGTGGATATTGTGGACATGGATTTTAGGGGCATTTGATAAAGTCTCACATGGTTGGGTGATCCAAAAATATGAAGATCCATGGGATTCACAATGACTTGTTCATATGTATTCAGAACTGGTTTACTGATAGAAGGCAGAGGGTTGTTCTGGAAGGGCGTTATTCAAGCTGGACGCCTGTGACCAGTGGAGTTCCATAGGGATTAATATATATATTGGATGTTAATGTCGACGGGCTGGTTTATTAAATTTGCTGACGACAGAAAGTCTCCTGGGATTGGGGACTGTGGAGAAGGTTGTCAAAGTATACAATGGGATCGTTACAGCTTACCTTTCACCTTACTTGCCAAAGCAACCTCATATCTTCTTTTAGCTTTTCTAATTTCTTTCTTAAGATTCTTTTTACATTCTTTATACTCCTCAAGCACCACATTTACTCCATGCTGCCTATAATTATTGTAGATCTCTCTCTTTTTCCGAACCGTGTCTAATTTCCCTTGAAAACCATGGCTCTTTCCAATTATTACTCTTTCCTTTCAACCGAACAGGGACATAAAGATTCTGTACTCTTAAAATGTCACCTTTAAATGTCTTCCATTTCTCTACTACATCCTTCCCATAAAACAAAATGTCACAATTCACTCCTTTTAAATCCTTTCGCATCTCCTCAAAGTTAGCCTTTCTCCAATCAAAAATCTCAACCCTTGGTCCAGTTCTGACCTTCTCCATAATTATATTGAAACTAATGGTATTGTGATCACTGGACCCGAAGTGCTCCCCAACACATACCTCCGCCACCTGACCTGTCTCATTTCCTAACAGGAGGTCCAACACTGCCCCTTCTCTAGTAGGTACCTCTATGTATTGCTGCAAAAAACTATCCTGCACACATTTTACAAACTCCAAACCATCCAGCCCTTTTACAGAATGTGTTTCCCAGTCTATGTGTGGAAAATTGAAATCTCCCACAATCACTACCTTGTGCTTACTACTAATATCTGCTGTCTCCTTACATATTTGCTCTTCCAATTCACGCTCCCCATCAGGCGGTCTATAATACACCCCTATAAGTGTTGCTACACCTTTCCCATTTCTCAGTTCCACCCAAATAGCCTCCCTAGATGAGCCCTCTAATATATCCTGCCAAAGCACTGCTGTAAAATCTTCCCTGACAAGCAATGCAACACCTCCACCTCTTGCCCCTCCAATTCTATCACACCTGAAGCAACGAAATCCTGGAATATTTAGTTTCAAATCACAGCCATCTTGCAACCATGCTTCACTAATTGCCACAACATCATACTTCCAGGTGTCAATCCAGGCTCTAACCTCATCCACCTTTCTTACAATGCTCCTAGAATTAAAATATGCACATTTAAGAAACCCACCACCTCTTCTTCTCTGTTTATTATTCCAACATTGGGAATTTTTTTCCTGCATCGAGCTTGTCCAGTCCTTTTATAATTTTATATGTTTCTATAAGATCCCCCCTCATCCTCCTAAACTCCAGTGAACACAAGCCCAGTCTTTTCAATCTTTCCTCATCTGACAGTCCCGCCATCCCAGGGATCAATCTTGTGAACCTACGCTGCACTGCCTCAATCACAAGGATGTCCTACCTCAAATTAGGACACCAACACTGTATGCAATACTCCAAATGTGGTCTTACTATTGCCCAAAACAACTGCAGAAGAACCACTCTACTCTAATACTGAAATCCTCTTATTATGAAGGCCAACATTCCATTAGGTTTCTTCACTGCCTGCTGTGCTTGCACGCCAACTTTCAGTGCCCGGTGTACAAGGACACCCAGGTCTCGCTGTACCTTTCCCATACCTAACCTAACCCCTTGAGATAATAATCTGCCCCCTTGCTTTAGCCACCAAAGTTGATAACCTCACATTTATCTATATTATACTGCATCTTCCCACTCACTCAACCTGTCCAGGTCACCCTGCAACCTCTTAACATCCTCTTCACAGTTCAGACTGCCACCCAGCTTTGTGTCATCCGCAAACATGCTAGTGTTGCTCCTAATTCCTTCGTCCAAATCATTAATATATATGGTAAACAGTTGCGGCCCCAACACCGAGCCTTGCGGCACTCCACTCGCCACTGCCTGCCATTCTGAAAAGGACCCGTTCACTCCTACTCTTTGCTTCCCGGATGCCAACACATTTTCTATCCACGTCAACACCCTACCCACAATACCATGTGCTCTAATTTTAGTCACCAGTCTCTCGTGCGGGACCTTATCAAAGGCTTTCTGAAATTCTAGATACACTACATCCACTGGCTCCCCTTCATCCATTTTACTTGTCACATCCTCAAAAAATTCCAGATGATTAGTCAAGCATGATTTCCCTTTCATAAATCCATGTTGACTTGGACTAATCCTTTTACTGCTATCCAAATGCCCCATTATTACTTCCTTAATAATTGACTCCAGCATCTTTCCCAACACCGAATTCAGGCTAAATGGTCTGTAATTCCCCGTTTTCTCTCGCGCTCCTTTCTTGAAAAGTGGGATAACATTAGCTATCCTCCATTCCACAAGAACTGATCCTGAATCTATTGAATATTGGAAAATGATCACCAATACGTCCACTATTTCTAGGGCCACCACCCTGAGGACCCTGGGATGCAGTCAATCAGGCCCAGGGGATTTATCATCCTTCAGTCCCATTAGCCTACCCAAAACTATTTCTCGCCTAATGAAAATGTCTTTCAGTTCCTCGACCCCCTTAGATCCTCTGTCCTCCAGTAATTCTGGGAGATTGTTTGTGTCTTCCTTAGTGAAGACTGATCCGAAGAACCTGTTCAACTCTTCTGCATTTCCTTGTTCCTCATAATAATTTCACCCGCATCTGCCTTCAAGGGACCCACATTTGACTTTGCTACTCTTTTTCCCTTAACATATCTAAATAAGCTTTTACTGTCCTTCTTTATATTCCTGGCCAGCTTCCCTTTGTACTTCATCTTTTCAGCCCGTATTGCCCGTTTTGTTTCCTTCTGTTGTCCGATGAAAGTTTCCCAAATCCTCTGGCTTCCGGCTACTCTTTGCTGTGTTATACTTGTTTTCTTTTAGTTTTATTCTATCACTAACTTATCTTGTCAGCCACGGTTGCCTCCTACTCCCCTTAGAATCTTTCTTCCTTTTTGGAATGAAATGATCCTGTGTTTTCCGGATTATGCCCAGAAATTCCTGCCATTGCTGTTCTACTGTCATTCCTGCTAGGATCCCTTTCCAGTCTACCTTGGCCAGCTCCTCTCTCATGCCTTCATAATCCCCTTTGTTCAGCTGCATCACTGCCACTTCCGATTTAACCTTCTTCTTCTCAAATTGCAGATTAAAACTAATCATATTTTGATCACTTCCTCCAAGCGGTTCCTTTACCTCGAGTTCTCTTATCAAATATGGTTGTCTGCAAGATGTATGCACCAACACTAAGCCTTTTGGTGGCATTCTTACCATTTGTTGTGGTGATTTTTGACAACTCCTTCGTGTAGTGAAAATGGGAAATTATGCTGATGTTGAAAATTTCTGCATCAAGAAATCCTACTTGTGGACACTTTTCACCGTTTCAATTGCAGACTAATATGCGATTGAAAGAGGGAGGCGACTATTCTCAATTTTTGTTGAAAGTTGGAGAAGACGAGATTTTAAAGAATGACGACGATGAAATTGAAATGCCACAAGACATGGTTATATCGGCTATAACTCTGGATGATTATATTGATTTCATCTATCCCACATTTGGCAATCCTGCAGAATTATTCTCCGACAATTGTATCTTGGTTCCGCACACCGATACGATGAGAATCATCAATTCGCCATGTATCAGATGCTTTGCTGGAATCATTAAGGAGTACTTTTCTTTCAATCCTGTCACTGTGGGAACTAATGCTACTCACTTCCCAACAGAATTCCTCGATTCACTCGACCTCTGGATTACCACCACACAAATAGGAGTTGAAAAAAAGGATCTCCAATCATGTTAATGAGAAACTTGGAACACCCAGGGCTATGCAATGGAACGAGAATGATTGTGGAAGAGCTACACAATAATCTGATCGTTGCAAGAATCAACATGGGAGCCTTCAAAAGATGACATTGTTCTCATTCCTAGGATAATGCTCAATTTGACAGAAGGCAAAGACATTCCCCTTCAGCGGAACCAATTCAGTCAAGTTTGCGATGACGATCCATAAAGCACAAGGACAAACAATGGAGAAAGTGTTGATATACCTCGAGAAATCGGTATTCCAGCATGGACAACTATAAGTGGCTCTTAGCCGAGGAAAAGTGAAGGAAAATGTCAAATTTTTCCTGAAGGATGGAACATCAACCACGAATGTTGTCATTAAATGCGTTTGGTTGAATCATGACTTCTGAGGTAAATTCTCAGATTTTTTTCAAGTTAAAGTTTTTCCATTCAATAATGTCTCTATATTAAAATTGAGTGTCTTTTATTTCATCAACAGCAAAGGGACAATGAGACGCCGTGAGCAGCAGAATGCAACAAGAGATGCAACAAGAAAGAACTGAACTGAATAAATCTCATCTTTCACATTCAAATTGTTGTTGTATTTCAAGAGTTATTCACATTTTAAGCTTCAACAAATCCCTTTTCCACTTGCTGTGCCCGTCAGCTGCGCCTGCGCAGTAATACCTGCGGGTTTTATGTCACAATGACCATATGGTGCCAGCACAACAACCTGGCTCTCTATGTCAGCAAAACCAAAGAACTGATTGTGGATTATGGAAGAGGAAAGTTGAGGACCACCAATCCTGTTTACATCAATGGTGGAGAGAGTCAAAAACTTCAAATTCCTGGGCGTGCATATTTCCGACGATCTTTCCTGGACCCAGCACACTGATGCAATCATAAAAAAACACACCAGTGCCTCTACTTCCTGAGAAGATTATTAAGATTTGCTATGTCAAAGAGGATTCTCTTGAACTTCTACAGGTGCACAGTAGAGAGCATACTGACTGGTTGCATCTTGGCCTGGTTCGGCAACTTGAACGTCCAGGATCGGAAAAGACTGCAACAAGTTGTAAACACTGCCCAGGTCATCACCGGCTCTGACCTCCCCACCATCGAAGCGATTTATCGTGGTCTCTGCCTCAAAAAGGCAGCCAACTTCATCAAAGACCATCCTAGCTGCACACTCATCTCACCATTGCCATCAGGAAGAAGGTACAGGAGCCTGAGAACTGTAACGTCCAGGTTCAGGAACAGCTTCTTCCCTTCAGCCATCAGGCTATTAAACACTATAACCTCATAAGCTCTGAACTACAATAGATTATTATTATTATTATTGTCCTGTTATAGTTTTTCTTTTTTTCTGAGTTTTTGATATATTATTTATTATGATTATATATTCTGTTGTGCTGCAGCAAGTAAGAATTTCATTGTTCATCTGGGACAATAAAACACTCTTGACAATGGGAACCCAATGGGCGGGAAAGGCTGTGTCGCCGGAGAACCACTGAGAATGGTTCAGGGGGTTGAGGGGGGGGGGGCTAGAGTGAGTACGTGGGGGGGGGAAGGGCAAGCGACGGAGTGGGGTCTGTGAGGGGAGGAGGGGGGGATCAGGGGCATCACAATGGGAACCTGTCAGCTGCGCAGGCGCAGTTGGGGTTATGGGTGAGTGGTGGAATATTATGTTGGGGGACCAGGCCTCCCATGTGACAATGGGACCCAACGGGTCCCACAGTCTAATTCTTGCTATTGAGGGAATGCAGCGTAGGTTTACAAGGTTAATTCCCAGGATGGCAGGACAGTCATATGCTGAGAGAATGGAGCGGCTGGGCTTGTATATTCTGGAGTTTAGAAGGATCAGAGGATATTATTTTGAAACATATAAGATTATTAATGGTTTGGACACGCTAGAGGCAGGAAACACGTTCCCGATGTTGGGGGAAGTCCAGAACCAGGGGCCACAGTTTAAGAATAAGGGGTTAGCCATTTAGAACGGAGACGAGGAAACACTTTTTCTCACAGAGAGTTGCGAGTCTGTGGAATTCTCTGCCTCAGAGGGCAGTGGAGGCCGGTTCTCTGGATACTTTCAAGAGAGAGCTAGATAGGGATCTTAAAGATAGCAGTCAGGGTATATGGGGAGAAGGCAGGAATGGGGTATTGATTGGGCATGATCAGCCATGATCATATTGAATGGCGTATCCCCAACCCATAACCCCAACTGCGCCTGCGCAGCTGGCTCGAAGGGCCGAATGGCCTACTCCTGCACCCATTGTCTATTGTCTATTGACGTGATGTACAGATGGATCTGAACGTTGGTGGTGCCGCGATCGAATATTGTCACTTTGTCCACCCTGCTGTAGGAAAGATACCGTGAAGGTGCAGAGACGAGTTCTGGGCACATGGCCAGCACGGGGGCGCCTGAGGTTGGCCGGGCCCGGACTTTATTGTATGGAACGCAGGAGGCTGAGGATCTGAGAGAGGTGTAGAGCTGATCTTATTATAGAGGTGTATATTATCATGAGGTGAACAGATAAGGTGAATGTACAGAACATTTTCCCCAGCGTTAGGGGGAATCAACCACGGAGGACATTGGTTTAAGGTGGGAGGTGAATGATTTTATAGGGGTTTGAGGGACAACATATATTCACACAGAGGTTGGCGGGTTTGTGTTGGATGAAATGGCAGAGGAAGGTACAATTACAACGTTTAAAATACATTTGGACATTGGGCCGTGTGTAATATGTTTAACACCAGAGTTTGGAGACTCCACACTGTATCTTGGAGAGCCGAGCAGTCACACAGTGACAAGGGCACTTATCTGACTGCTGCAGCTGGGATTGTGATCAACGCCGACACTCACGTTATTGGTGGTCGGGGACTCCAAACACTGGAGGGTTTCACTTTGATCCATTGACTTCAGTTCTCCCAGGTCCTTTCATGCCGCACTCGGTCAAAAGCTGTCCTGATATCTATGGCACTCACGCCTCTCAGCTCCACAAATGATCTCTTTGCTCAGTTTGACTCCGCCTGTGAGCGGGTCTGGACCGAGTGCTGCGGGACATCGGGGGCTGGATTGTTGGTGAATAACTACCGCTCGATGACGATGCGAGGACAGCAACAGCACTCTGCCGGACCCTGTGTGTTCACCGTGGGGCAGACCTGGTCCCCAGCGATTGGGGACTCAACACAATCCACCAACGGCAATCTGAACGTCACAGAGTTTGTGCTGATTCTTGGTTTCTTGGTTTCTTGGTCCTCCAAAATATTCCAAATGGAATTTAAACTGGAGGTGGTGGAGGGAGGACTTAAGCCAGAAAGGGTTTTTGGGAAGAAAGAGCTACCTTAAATGTAGTTGCATCTGGTTGGGTAACTAAAGTAGGGTGGAGATTATTCCATGCTTTAATTGTGCGTGGGAAGAACAAATTGCTGTACACATCTGTCTTGGCAGCTGGAATCTCAAATTGGATCGAATGCCCTCGTCTGCTCCTAGTTGGTTTGGGTTTGGTGTAGGTCTTGTAATCTATGTCGAGCTGACCGTTTATCATTTTGTAAAAACAGGTCAAACGGTGAGCTTCACGTCTGTCTTGGAGAGGGTTCCACCCCAGAGAATTCAGAAGTTTGGAAACACTCGCTTCTCTTTGGTGTTAGTAACAAATCGAGCTGCCTGTCTGTGGACACGTTCGATGGAAGAAAAGCGGACAATGAACCGCTTCCTTCACTTACTTGCTGGTTTACCGTCTATAAATCAATTACAATGATGTTAATGTGAATAAAACTCGGGGCCTGAATTGCTTTCTGTCGACCAGTTCTTGATCTGTTGCAATTCCGTTCCGTCCAGTGATGTCGCCCTCCTACTGTCGGTTAGTGGATGAATCTCGAGATCCTTCTGGTCACACACTGAGTGGTTGGTCCGTCCCACTAATTGGTCCAGGCATTGATGGTGAATGTTGACTCTCCCCCTCTTCCCTGGTGAGCAGCGCATGTTCACAAGTTCATAACAAGAGGATTTCAGTATAGGAGTGGAGAGGTTATTCTGCAGTTGTATAGGGCTCTGGTAAGACCATATCTGGAGTATTGTGTACAGTTTTGGTCTCCTTGTGATTCAGGCAGTGCAGTGTATGTTCACAAGATTGATCCCTGGGATGGCGGGACTGTCATAAGAGGAAAGATTGAAAAGATTTGGCTTGTATTCACTGGAGTTTAAAGGATGAGGGGGTATCTTATATAAGTATACAATTATAAAAGGACTGGACAAGTTAGATGCAGGAAAAATGTTCCCAATGTTGGGCGAGTCCAGAACCAGGGGCCACAGTCTTAGAATAAAGGGGAGGCCATTTAAGACTGAGGTGAGAACAAACTTTTCCACCCAGAGAGTTGAGAATTTGTGGAATTCCCTGCCACAGAGGGCAATGGAGGCCAAATCACTGGATTGATCTAAGAGAGAGTTAGAGAGAGCTCCAGGGGCTAGTGGGATCAAGGGATATGGGAAGAAGGAAGGCACGGGTTATTGTTTGGGAATGATCAGCCATGATCGCAATGAATGGCAGTGCTGGCTCGAAGGGCCGAATGGCCTTCTGCATCTATTTTCTATGTTTCTATGTTTCTAAGTTGTAGGAGTAGAATTAGGCCATTCGGCCCATCGTGTCTACTCCGCCATTCAATCATGACTGATCAAATGCCTCCTAATCCCATGTTCCTGCCTTCTCCCCACAACAGTGGACACCCGTTTTTAATCAAGAACGTGTCTATCTCAGTCTTAAACAATATCCACCGACTTGGCCTCCAAAGGCCTCTGTGCCAATAAATTCCACAGATTAACTATGAGGTTAACTATTAACTATAAATGTGAGGTTATCCACTTTGGTGGCAAAAACAAGGGGGCAGATTATTATCTCACTGGAGCTAGGTTAGGTAAGGGGGAGGTACAGCGAGACCTGGGTGTCCTTGTGCACTGGTCACTGAAGGTTGGCGTGCAGGTACAGCAGTTAGTGAAGAAAGTTAATGTAGTTTTAGCCTTCATAACAAGAGGATTTCAGTATAGGAGTAGAGAGGTTCTTCTGCAGTTGTATAGGGCTCTGGTAAGACCACATCTGGAGTATTGCGTACAGTTTTGGTACCCTCAGTCTCCATCTCTCCCCCCTCCTATCCCTCTATCATAGAAACATAGAAAATAGGTGCATTCGGCCCTTCGAGCCTGCATCGCCATTCAATATGATCATGGCTGATCATCCAACTCAGAATCCTGTACCTGCTTTCTCTCCATACCCACTGATCCCTTTAGCCACAAGGGCCACATCTAACTCCCTCTTAAATATAGCCAATGAACTGGCCTCAACTACATTCTGTGGCAGAGATTCACCACTCTCTGTGTAAAAAATGTTTTTCTCATCTCAGTCCTAAAAGATTTCTCCTTTATCCTTAAACTGTGACCCCTTGTTCTGGACTCCCCCATCATCGGGAACAATCTTCCCGCATCTAGCCTGTCCAACCCCTTAAGAATTTTGTAAGTTTTTCTAAGATCCCCCCTCAGTCTTCTAAATTCCAGCGAGTACAAGCCGAGTCTATCCCGTCTTTCCTCATATGAAAGTATGATATCCCAAGAATCAGTCTGGTGAACCTTCTCTGTACTCCCTCATTGGCAAGAATGTCCTTCCTCAGATTAGGAGACCAAAACTGTACGCAATACTCCAGGTGTGGTCTCACCAAGACCCTGTGCAACTGCAGTAGAACATCCCTGCTCCTATACTCAAATCCTTTTGGTATAAATGCTAACATACCATTCGCCTTCTTCACTGCCTGCTGCACCTGCATGCCCACTTTCAATGACTGGTGTACCATGACACCCAGGTCTCGTTGCATCTCCCCTTTTCCTAATCGGCCACCATTCAGGTAATAGTCTACTTTCCTGTTTTTGCCACCAAAGTGGATAACCTCACATTTATCCACATTTATCTGCCATGCATTTGCCCACTCACCCAGCCTATCCAAGTCATCTTGCAGCCTCCTAGCACCCTCCTCACAGCTGACACTGCCCCCCAGCTTCGTGTCATCAGCAAACTTGGAGATGTTGCATTCAATTCCTTCATCCAGGTCATTAATATATATTGTAAATAGCTGAGGTCCCAGCACTGAACCTTGCGGTACCCTACTAGTCACTGCCTGCCATTCTGAAAAGGACCCGTTTACTCCTACTCTTTGCTTCCTGTCTGCCAGCCAGTTCTTTATCCACATCAATACTGAACCCCCAATACCGTGTGCTTTAAGTTTGTATATTAATCTCTTATGTGGGACCTTGTCAAAAGCCTTCTGAAAGTCCAGATATACCACATCCACTGGTTCTCCCTTATCCACTCTACTAGTTACATCCTCGAAAAATTCTATAAGATTCGTCAGACATGATTTACCTTTCGTAAATCCATGCTGACTTTGTCCAATGATTTCACCATTTTCCAAATGTGTTGCTATCCCATCTTTAATAACTGACTCTAGCAGTTTCCCCACTACCGATGTTAGACTAAGTGGTCTGTAATTCCCCGTTTTCTCTCTCCCTCCCTTCTTGAAAAGTGGGGTTACGTTTGCTACCCTCCAATCCTCAGGAACTACTCCAGAATCTAAAGAGTTTTGAAAAATTATCACTAATGCATCCACTATTTCCTTAAGTACTCTGGGATGCAGCCTATCTGGGCCTGGGGATATATCGGCCTTTAATCCATTCAATTTACCTAACACCACTTCCCGGCTAACCTGGATTTCCCTCAGTTCCTCCATCTCATTTGACCCCCGGTCCCCTGCTATTTCCGGCAGATTAATTAAGTCTTCCTTAGTGAAGACAGAACCAAAGTCGTTTTCAATTGGTCTGCCATGTCCTTGTTCCCCATGATCAGATCACCTGTTTCTAACTGCAAGGGACCTACATTTGTTTTAACTATCCCCCCTCCTATCCCTCTATCCCCCACTCTACACCTCCCCATTATCCCCCCCATTATCCCTCCTGTCCTCCGCCACACCCCCATCCTCTCCCTCTATTCCCCCTCCACCCCCACTCTCCTCACCTCCCCCATCTCCCCCCTCTCTCCCCAATCTCCTCCCTCTCCCTCAGGTCTCCCATCTTTCCCCTCAGTCCGCACCTGAAGTCGGTTGGGAACGGCAGCGGTAGACCATGGCAGCGACAGGCCACAGCCACGGGAGCGGTAGGCCACGGCAGCGGCAGTGGTAGGCCACGACAGCGATATGCCATGGCAGCGGTAGGCAGCAGCAGGCCACAGCAGCGGCAGCGGTAGGCCACGATAGCGATCGGCCACGACAGCGGCAG
>JAXLNO010004010.1:0-156372 GCA_038087875.1 Malacoraja senta | reverse complement strand
ATTTATCCCATCAGATAAAGCATAAAAAGAAGTTTAATTTGACACTTAATTCACTTTTCATATCTTCAGTATTAAAAAAGTTATGGCCATTATCATACTCAGAAATTAGCATCTAGTTCCCTATTGCTTTTCCATTGACTTAACACAAAAGCTGTGATCGAGGACAGTTAAAAGCCCATAACTTTCTTAAAAATTATGGTAACTGAAAGACATTTTCAGGTATTATAGATTGAAGCATTCTGAAACAAATATGAAACAATCTTACTTCGAAGACATGAAAGTAAAGCATATAATTAGTTAGTTACCTAATTGTAGCTAATTACAAAATTCAATTACTAGATCTAAACATCTATCAATTTCTTAAGAATAGATTAACATTTTTAAATAGCCTACGTGTCCAAATAACATTCACACAATAATTCACAATATAACATAATTTTTAAATCTAATTTTCGTGAATTTACAGGCCAAATGGAAGGAATTGAATGTTTAATACCTGTAAATTAATGGGGATTTAATTCATCTTGTGAGTGAGGATTTCTGGAACGCGATCTTTTGGAACGTTTCATTTGCGGTGAATTTAACCCCGTATTGGCATGAAAAATACTGCCGTTAATTCGGGGAATAAAATCACCGTGTCGCATGTAAAAATGTGAATTAAAGGCTTCTTAAGAAGCACTTTTATACATTTAAAGAAAGCACTTTCGTTTACCTGTCCATTGTGTGAAATCCGTCCCCGTTATCGGCGTTGACGCTTCAGGAGCTGCTTTTAAAATGACTGTAGCGCTGACATTGACGATTTAATTTTTAAAAAAAATTCACAAATCGCGGGTAGGAACGATTTTGTCAGCGAAGGTTTGTACTCCAACGAAATATTTCCAGGACAAGGGAGAAACCCGCGTTTTAAACCCCGCCCCCCCCCTTAAAGGCGCCAAAAATCGCGCACACGGCCAGTGGCAGAATTACAGCGCGACTGAAGGTAAGTTTTGTAACATACCTACTGTACACTGTCTCACTGTACTACTGTTGTACACTTGTACTGTATCTGAGATGCTGATCTAAGATGTATCTGAGTGCTTATGTATAGTGATACTTATACTAAACTGCACACAAAAATAAATGTCACTATTTCGGTACATGTGATCAATAAACATAGAAATAGAAACATAGAAATTACGTGCAGGTGTAGGCCATTCGGCCCTTCGAGCCAGCACCACCATTCAATATGATCATGGCTGATCATCCAGAATCAGTACCTTGTTCCTGCTTTCTCCCCATATCCATCAATTCCGTTAGCCCTAAGAGCTGTATCCAAACTCTATCTCGAATATATCCAGTGAATTGTCCTCCACTGTCTTCTGTGGCAGAGAAATTACACCTCTCTGGGTGAATTTTTCCCCCTCATCTCAGTCCTAAATGGCCTACCCCTTATTCTTAAACTGTGACCCCTGGTTCTGGACTCCCCTAACATCGGGAACAATAAAGTGAAATACCATACCACATCGTACCTGTTATTCATTTGTTCTATGTACCTGTTCATAGTCTAGTTTCCCTCTCCCCTGACTCTCAAGTCTGAAGAAGGGTCTCGACCCGGAACGTCACCTATTCCTTTCTCCAGAGATGTTGCCTGACCCGTGGAGTTACTCCAGCATTTTGTGTCCATATTAATTGAGAGGCAAGGCTTTATAAATTGACATGGTAACTGTACAATGGCAGCATGTTGCTCTGTTGGGAACAAAAGGGAGATTAGCATTTATTCAGTGTTAACCTGTGGCTTTTGGTATCCAATTATCATCTTGTCAGTCTTAGGTCAGGAACATCGAAAGTTATCTAACCAATCCCCAACAGGCTGGGTAATAGATCAGCAAGATGAAATTGAAATAACCTTTGCAAAGCGAATGATCCTGATGAAGTAATTACAAAAAGAAATGTTTCACAAACACCCTCGAGCTCAGAGGTTTAGCAATCATTCTTTAGTGAGGCCCAGCGCAAATTGGAGGAGCAGCACCTCATATTTCGCTTGTAGATCAAAATGCTGGAGAAACTCAGCATATTTCGCTTGGGTAGTTTACACCCCAACGGTATCTCTACTTTTAGATAGCCCTTGCTTTCTCCCTCCTTCCCCTCCCCCTTCCCAGCTCTCCCACAAAGCCTACTGTCTCCGCCTCTTCCTTTCTTTTTCCCGCACCACCCTCCCCCCGACATCAGTCTGACGAAGGGTCTTGCCCCGAAATGACGCCTGTTCCTTCCCTTCATAGATGCTGCCTCACCCGTTGAGTTTCTCCAGCATTTTTCGTCTACCTTCAATTTTTTTCAGCATCTGCAGTTCTTTCTTAACCATTCTTTAGCTTGATGTAGTGTCTTAGTTCAGTTTAGTTTAGTTTAGAGATACAGCGCGTAAACAGGCCCTTCGGCCCACCGAGTCTGCGCTGACCAGCAATCCCCGCACACTAACACTATCCGACACACACACAGGGGAACATGTTTACAATTTTACCAAAGCCAATTAACCTACAAACCTATATGACTTTGGAGTGTGGGAGGAAACTGGAGCACCTGGAGAAAACCCACACGATCACAGAGAGAATGTACAAACTCCATACAGACAGCAGCCGTAGTTGGTACAGCAGGCAGTGAAGAAAGCTAATGGCATGTTGGCCTTCATAACGAGAGGATTTGAGTATAGGAGTAAAGAGGTCCTTCTGCAGTTGAACAGAGCCCTGGTGAGACCACATCTGGAGTGTTTTGTGCAGTTTTCGTCTCCTAATTTGAGGGAGGACATCCTTGCTATTGAAGCAGTGCAGCGTAGGTTTATGAGGTTAATCCCCAGGATGGCGCGACTGTCATATGATGAAAGATAGGAAAGACTGGGCTTTTATTCACTGGGATTTAGAAGGATTAGAGGGGATCTTATAGAAATGTATAAAATTATAAAAGGACTGGACAAGCTAGATGCAGGATAAATGTTCCCAATGTTGGGTGAGTCCAGAACCAGGGGCCATAGTCTAAGAATAAAGGGGAGGCCATTTAAGACTGAGATGAGAAAAAAATGTGTTGTGAATTTCTGGAATTCTCTGCCACAGAAGGCTGTGGAGGCCAATTAACTGGATGAATTTAAAAGAGAGTTAGATAGAGCTCTAGATGGCTAGTGGAATCAAGGGATATGGGAAAAAGCAGGAACTGGGTACTGATTGTGGATGATCAGCCATGATCACAATGAATGGCGGTGCTGGCTCGAAGGGCCGAATGGCCTCCTCCTTCACCTATTTTCTATGTTTCTGTGTCAAGACCGAAGCCAGGTCACTGAGTTACTCCAGCAATTAATCATTTTAAATCTCCATAGAAGGATTACAGCAGAGATAGAAACCATTCAGCCTGGTGAGTTTCCATACAGCGTATCACAGTTTATGTTTGGTTTCCTGGCAGATTGCGGTGATACGGTGGCGCGGCGGCAGAGTTGCTGCCTTAAAGCGCCAGAGACCCAGGTTCAATCCTGACTATGGGTGCTGTCTGTGTAAATATGCTCCTAAAGCTTACACCCCTTAGTCTAGTTCAGTAAAACACTGAGTCAAACACTGGGCCATTAAACTTTATTTTTGAACAAACAACAAATCCCCTATATGATACCTAAACCACCGTAGGGTTCGATCCTTGTGTCTGCCTGGCCAAGCAGTCCCAAGCGCCCTTCCAGAAGATTGACTAAGATCCAAGTGGGGGCTACCTTTTATAGGTCAACGAACCATGAGGGGACGAACTACATAGGGGTGGTTCGCCTTACAAGCCAATCACACATATCGAATACATTAAATATATTATTGACAGTTCCCCAACCCAATTACAAAGAGTCCAAA
Source organism: Malacoraja senta (assembly GCA_038087875.1). Lineage (NCBI taxonomy): Eukaryota > Metazoa > Chordata > Chondrichthyes > Rajiformes > Rajidae > Malacoraja > Malacoraja senta. The sequence continues at coordinate 152,521 of JAXLNO010004010.1, read as the reverse complement.
ACAATGTTTCTACAGAAGCTTCTGGGAGGAAGTCAGCTAACTGAATAATGCAACATTTACCCTGGTAGTACAAACAATTCAGCCAGGGCTTCACACTTCGGCCAATCACCAAACAGCACGGCAACTGTCTTGCAACATTATTTACATTATTTACAATCCCTTTGCAGTAATCCAATCAAACCCATGCATCTACAACACCTTAGAGCTTCTTTGCAAAGTCCTCATACATATTATCAACTGCGAAGACATCTGGACCTCTCCTTATCTGATGTATTGATCTTGGACCTAGACTTCCTGGCACCAGCTTGCAGCTTGAGGCTTCTCACAGAAAAATGCTATCAGGCCTTGTAGATGCATAAATCCTTTGCTTTATTTTAGCTCTGTTTTGGCCAGGATTTACATCTGTATGGAGTTTGTACATTCTCCCCGTGACCACGTGGGTTTTATCCGGGTGCTCCGGTTTCCACCCACACTGCAAATACACAGGTTTGTAGGTTAATTGGCCTGGTATAAGTGCGAATTGTCCCAAGTGTGTGTACGGTAGTGTCAGTGCACGGTGGACACTGGTCATTGTGGACTTGGTGGGCCGAAGGGCCTGTTTCTGCACTGTATCTCTAAACGAAACTAATCTGAACTAAAGATCAGTGCCCCTGCCCCTTTGCACCCTAACGTTCTGCATTTGCAACATCTTTATCCTGAGTATTTTATTTGTGCTTTAAGCTATTTGTATTGGAAGCACATAAGACGTCTTCCTCCTGCAGCATTAGTGGTTGCTGCCATCAAATGGCTAACTCCTGGCATTACCAGCTGTATCCCTGTAGGTTGTGAATGGACTACAACCTACATTGTGCTGGATGGTGGCAGGGAGAAGAAGTAATGACCGGGGTGAGAGTCACAGAGTGATACAGTGTGGAAACAGGCCCTTCGGCCCAACTTGCCCACACCGGCCAACATGTCCCAGCTACACTAATCCCACCTGCCTGTGCTTGGTCCATATCCCTCCAAACTTGTCCTATTCATGGTAGACAAAAGTGCTGGAGAAACTCAGCGGGTGCAGCAGCATCTATGGAGCTATTCATGTACCTGTCTAATTGTTTCTTAAACGTTGGGATAGTCCCAGCCTCAACTACCTCATCTGGCAGCTTGTTCCATACACCCACCACCCTTTGTTTGAAAAAGTTACCCCTCAGATTCCTATTAAATCTTTTCCCCTTCACCTTGAACCTATGTCCTCTGGTCCTAGATTCCCTAATTCCTCTAATCTGGGCAAAATACTTTGTGCGTTTACCCGATCTATTCCTCTCATGATATTGTACACCTCTATAAGATCACCCTTCGTCCTCCTGCACTCAAAGGAATAGAGACCCAGCCTACTCAACCTCTCCCTAGAGCTCACACCCTTTAGTCCTGGCAACATCCTCGTAAATCTTCTCTGAACCCTTTCAAGCTTGACAATATCTTTCCTATAACATGGTGCCCAGAACAGAACACATTATTCTAAATGCAGTCTCACCAACGTCTTAAGAGGCTGTCCCACTGTACGAGCTAATTCAAGAGCTCTCCCGAGTTTAAAAAAAATCAAACTCGTGGTAAGCACGTAGAATGTATGTAGCGGGTACGTCGGAGCACGGGACGTCTCTTAGCGGCTCGTAACGCTAACGGCAGGTACTCGGAAAACGCGGTAAGCTCGTGAAGACTCGTGAAGATTTTTCAACATGTTGAAAAATGTCCACGAGAGCCCCTAGTACCTACGAGCGGCTATTACCGTAATTCTCCGAGTTCGAATGAGGGGAAACTCGGGAGAACTCTTGAATTAACTCGTACAGTAGGACAGCCCCTTTATACAACTGCAACGTGACCTGCCAACTTCTATACTCAATACTCTAACTGATGAAGGCCAAAGTGCCAAAGATCAAAAAATGCCCAAAGCATTTTTGATCACCTTAACTACCTGTGACTCGACTTTCAAGGAACCATGCACCTGTACTCCTAGATCCCTCTGCTCTACAACACTCCCCAGAGGCCTACCATTCACTGTGTAGGTCCTGCCCTTGTTAGACGTCCCAAAATGCAACACCTCACACTTCTCTGTATTAAATTCCATCAACCATTCCTCCGCCCACCTGGCCAATCGATGAGTCCTCATCAATATCTTATGTAGCTGCAACCTGACCTCCCAACTTCTATACTTAATACACAATGAGAAAATAGGAAATGGCAGAACAAAGATGGCGCCCATCCCAGGGGACTCTTTGTGTGCTGGTCACACAAGTGGATCTGCAATCATGCACGACAACCGCTCCACTCTTTTAAATCTCTTTTCACTGCGGACGGCTCGACTGTAATCATGTATTGTCTTTCCGTTAACTGGTTAGCACGCAACGAAAGCTTTTCGCTGTACCTCGGAACACGTGACAATAAACGGAACTCAAATAAAATTGCTCATCTCCTCAGGCGAAGATCGGACTTTTCAGAGACTTGGGAGTTGCAGGATGTCACCAGAACGTGGTGACTCTCTGCTTGCTGATTCACAAGAAGATCTATTGTACTCATGCACAGTATGATTTATGATAGACAATAGACAATTGGTGCAGGAGTAGGCCATTCGGCCCTTCGAGCCAACACCGCCATTCAATGTGATCATGGCTGATCATCCCCAATCAGTACCCCGTTCCTGCCTTCTCACCATATCCCCTCACTCCGCGATCTTCAAGAGCCCTATCTAGCTCTCTCTTGAAAGTATCCAGAGAACCGGCCTCCACCGCCCTCTGAGGCAGAGAATTCCACAGACTCACCACTCTCTGTGTGCAAAAGGGATAGCACGCAGAACAAGCTTTTCAATCCATCCCAGCGAACGTGACAATAATGAACTGAACCAAATCAAACTAAAACTATTTGATGAACGCTGCTACAAATGTCTGAGCAACTGTCCCTGCTGATCCAGACATCATTCCCGTAAGGCCAACAATCAATGTTAAAATCACGTGTGCCTTGTATTCCATTTTCTTTGACATCGGAAATCGATCCATTGGAATATATTGGTAAACATTGCGTTGGACACGTTAACTGAGAATTTGCTAAAGTTGATTAAGGTTCCCATATTGGCACTTACCCATCACCTTCCCATGGTGGTGCGGAATAAAACGGATATAGATTAGGACATCTAGTATAGGACGTAAGGACTGCTTTAGACCAGAGAACCTGGAGCAGTACAGCGCAGGAACAGTAGTCGTTGGTCGGCGTGAACTAGGAGGGCCGAAGGGCCAGTTTCCACATTGTATATCTAATCTAAATTAAAATAAAATAAAATAAACTAAACTGCACTAAACTGGAGCATTTAAGTGTCTATTTTATCCATATATATTCGAGCAAAACAAGTGGTTTGACAATGAATGTTTTGGTGTTCACGGATTAATCCTAATAAAATGTTGCTTCAAATTCATATTGCTTTCTGAACATTATCCACAATATTCCTCATTGCTTCCAGGAGGTGCCTAACACAGGCGACAGAAGCAGATCGACAATCACATATCACAATCACCCACACTCTTAAATCTCTACTCCTACAGAAACATTTCTTAACCTTATACTAAATGTTATTCCCTTATCATGGTGTTGGAAGGAGCTGCAGATTCGGTAGGTCAGAGAGGATTCTCTTGAACCTCTACAGGTGCACAGTAGAGAGCATACTGACTGGTTGCATCGTGGCCTGGTTCGGCAACTTGAATGCCCAGGAGCAGAGTAGACTGCAAAAAGTTGTGAACACTGCCCAATCCATCACCGGCTCTGTCCTCCCCACCATCGAAGGGATTTATCGGAGTCGCTGCCTCAAAAAGGCAGCCAGCATCATCAGACCCGCACCATCCTGCCCACACTCTCATTTCACCCCTGCCATCGGAAAGAAAGTACAGGAGCCTGAAAACTGCAACGTCCAGGTTCAGGAACAGCTTCTTCCCTACAGCCATCAGGCTATTAAACACTACAACCTCAAATAAGCTCTGGACTATAATATACTAGTATTATTATTATTATTATTATTATAGTCATTATTATTGCACTACTATTGTTTTGTTTTTTGAGTATGTGTGTGTAAGTATATATATACTGTATGTATATGTGTGTATACATATATGTATATGGATATATATACATATATATAAACAGTATATCCATATACATATATATGCACACAGATATATATGGACATGCATATATATATGTATACACACACACTCATACACACATACATATATATACATATATACATATACATATTTACATATATACATATATACATATATACCTATACACATATATACATATACACATATATACACACATACATACATACACATATACACACATACAATACATACATACACACACATATAATAATAATAATAATAATAATAATAATAATATCTTTTATTGTCATTGCACGTCAGTGCAATGAGATTTAGTATGCAGCTCCACCGATGTACAGGAAAAGTAAAATAAATAAATAAGCAAGCAAGCTGAGTGACGTGACCATCCGAGGGAGACTGTCCAGGGGGGGTGGGTGGGGGGGCACTCAGCAGGGCCGGTTCAGAGCCGCTATAGCTCTTGGAATAAAGCTGTTTCTGAGTCTGGAGGTTCGGGCGTAGAAGGCCTTGTAACGTCTGCCGGAGGGAAGTAGTTCAAACAGTCCGTTACAAGTGTGTGATGAGTCCTTATGGATGCTGACGGCCTTCCTGAGGCACCGTGTGTGGTAGATGCCCTCCAAGGCTGGTAGCTCTGTCCCAATGGTCCTCTGCGCTCTGTGGACGCATATATGTGTGTGTGTGAGTGTGTGTCTGTATACATATATATATATATATATATATATATGCATATCCATATATATATGTGTGTGTGTGTGTGTGTGTGTGTGTGTGTGTGTGTGTGTGTGTGTGTGTGTGTGTGTGTGTGTGTGTGTGTGTGTGTGTGTGTGTGTGTGTGTGTGTGTGTGTGTGTGTGTGTGTGTGTGTGTGTGTGTGTGTGTACTTGTGAGCATGTGTATATATATATATACACATAACTTTTTTTTCTCTCTCGTTTATTATATAGTTTACAGTGTACTCTGTTTACATATTCTGTTGTGCTGCTGCAAGTAAGAATGTCATTGTCATATCTGGGACACATGAAAATAAAACACACTTGACTTGACTCTTCAATCCGAAGATAGACACAAAATGCAGAAATAACTCAGCGGGGCAGGCAGCATCTCTGGAGAAAAGGAATTGGTGACGTTTCGGGTCAAGCCCCTTCTTCATGTTTCTGTACACTGTGAATGGCGCAATTGTGATCATGTATTGTCTTTCCGCTGGCTGGTTGGCACACAACAAAATTGTTTCACTGTACCTCGGTACAAGTGACAATGAACTAAACTGAACAGAAACTGAAACCATTTTCATTCCAATCTCTGTCGACTCCCACAGTGAACATTATGCATCGTCTGCTGCTGTTTGACTTGTTTAACTGTGTTGTTGTTTTTTTAACATATTTTGTAAATTTTAGGATGTCTCTTTTATTTCCAATTCCCATTGAATTGCCCAGTCTTTGGTTTACATGAGAAATCCTCGGTGGTTGTAAATGTAAGAATCATCTTTTTTTCCCCTACAGTCTCTGATTATTTCTTCCCATGCCTTCTTCAACTCTAACCTGCAAGATGGCCTTCAGCACATGAAATCAGCCGTGAGAAGGACTGCTCAAACAGTTTTCTCCGTACGATGGGGGGAAAAAATCGCGTGAATTATTCAATGGGGCAGAAGCAGCTGGGAAACTGTTAGACTCCGGGGCACATTCCACGCTTATAGCCAATGGGTAAATCTTTGGAAGAGGCAAGGGGAGAAAGGTAAACACACATAACACATAGAAAGTGGAATTACACTCAAGTTGCAAAAAGCTGCTGAAAATACTGACGGAATAACATTGAGAGAGAGAAGAGGGCGGCACGGTGGCACAGCAGTAGAGTTGCTACCTTACAGCGCCAGAGACCCGGGTTCCATCCTGACTACGGATGCTGTCTGGACGGAGTTTGTACGTTCTCCACCTGATCACTTTCCATAGATGTGCAGGTTTGTATGTTATTTTGGCTTCTGTATATCACATTGAATGGCGGTGCTGGCTCGAAGGACCGAATGGCCTACTCCTGCACCTATTGTCTATTGTCTATTGCCCCCAAGTGTGTAGGATGCAAAAGTGGGATAATGTATAACTAGTGTGTGGGTGATCGATGGTTGGAGGGGACTAGGTGGGCCGAAGAGGCTGTTTCCACACTGTGTCTGAACTTAACTAAAACTGAAACCCAGGTTCAATCCTGACTACGAGTGCTGTCTGTACGGAATTTGTACGTTCTTCCCGTGACCCACGTGGGTTTTCTCCGGGTGCTTCGGATTCCTCCCACACTCCAAAGACGTACAAGTGTGTAGGTTATTTGGCTTTTCCAAATTGTCGCCAGTGTGAACGGATCATCGCTGGTTGGTGGTAACTTAGTGAGATGAAGGGCCTGTTTCCATGCTGTATCTCTAACCTCAACTAAGAACTAAACTTTTGGACAGAATTATCTAGGTTGGATTAAGGTTTAAGTTTATTATTGTTGAAGTTTACAGGTTTATTATTACCGAGGTGCAATGAAAAGCTTTTGTTTGCATGCTATCCAGTCAAATCAGATAATACTACACATGAATACAATCAAGCCAAACACAAGCATAACAGGTAGAGTGAAGAGGAAAATACTATTGTGGAAAGTACCTAGTTTCTCACCAGTGTAAGGTATCAGTTCCATAGACAAAGTCCAATGTTCTTAAAGGGGTAGAAGTGATTCGGAGAGTACCCTAACTTAGAGCGACACAGAGATCCAACAATAACATTTAGATTGAGCAAAAACTGCACGGACCGGACCGAGGTGCCTTTATGCAGCTGAAACACTAAAGCAACAATAGGGTGGCACGGTGGCGCAGTGGTAGAGTTGCTGCCCGACAGCGCCAAAGACCCAGGTTCGATCCCGACTACGGGTGCTGTCTGTACAGTGTTCGTACATTCTCCCTGTGACCGCCGTGGATTTTCTCCGGGTGCTCTGGTTTCCTCCCGCACTACGACGTTTTTAGGTTAATTGGCTTCGGTAAAATTGTAAATCGTCCCTAGTGTGTGTAGCATGGTTGGAATGTAGTGATCGCTGGTCGGCGCGGACTTGTTGAGCCGAAGGGCCAACCTGGTTCCGCTCTGTGTCTCTTGAAGTAATAGTTATGAAAAGACCGTTCAGACATATGATAACAAGAGGGTAAGAAGCTGTCCCTGTGTCTGATGTAACACACTTTCAAGCTTCTGTATCTTTTGCTTGATGGGAGCAGGGAGTAGTCCAAAGTCCAGTCGTCCCGCCTGTTCGATGTGCTGCAGCAGTTCCATTGAACCAACGGCCCTCTCCTCTCCTGACCATCTTTGCGTCCCGGGGGCGCCTCCTGCAGCCGACCTTGAAGGCGCTGGAGGAGTTACGCCGGTCCATGGATAGGAAAGGTTTGGAGGGATATGGACTAAACGCTGGCAGGTGGGACTAGCGTAGATGGGACATGTTGGCCGGTGTGGACAAGTTGGGCCGAAGGGCCTATTTCCACGCAATATCGCTCTGTGACTCTATGACATCCTCCTACTGGCCCTTGCACCTCGCGCCCGACGTCTCAAAGCTCCCTCCCCGTTACACCATCTGCCAAGCCTCAAGGGGGGTACATGGTCCCGTTGACCAACAAGCCTTCGAGCAAGGCCCAAATAAACCCCTTTGCTTTATAATGGGCTGAAATAGATCATAACATCAGGAATACCTCTTTGCACAATTAACAGAAAGGATTGCTGTGGACGCAAGAACTTTTGAGCATTACCAGCATCGGACACATGGAACAAATCCAAACTTAATAACAGAATACATTATTAAGGATTCTAGATTGAGGAAGACAAGGCAACAGGGTGACCTGGACTCATTGAGTGAGTTGGCAGATGCGTGGCAGATGCAGTATAATATAAATAAATGTGAGGTTATCCACTTTGGCGGCAAAAACAAGGGGGCAGATTATTATCTCAATGGGGTTAGGTTAGGAAAGGGGGAGGTGCAGCGAGACCTGGGTGTCCTTGTACACCGGTCACTGAAAGTTGGCGTGCAGGTACAGCAGGCAGTGAAGAAAGCTAATGGAATGTTCGCCTTCATAACAAGAGGATTTCAGTATAGGAGTAGAGAGGTTCTTCTGCAGTTGTATAGGGCTCTGGTAAGACCACATCTGGAGTATTGTGTACAGTTTTGGTCTCCTAATTTGAGGAAGGACATCCGTGTGATAGAGGCAGTGCAGCGTAGGTTCACAAGATTGATCCCTGGGATGGCGGGACTGTTATATGAGGAAAGATTGAAAAGACTAGGCTTGTATTCACTGGAGTTTAGAAGGATGAGGGGGTATCTTATAGAAACATATAAAATTATAAAAGGACTGGACAAGCTAGATGCAGGAAAGATGTTCCCAATGTGGGGCGAGTCCAGAACCAGGGGCCACAGTCTTAGAATAAAGGGGAGGCCATTTAAGACTGAGGTGAGAAAAAACTTTTTCACCCTGAGAGTTGTGAATTTGTGGAATTCCCTGCCGCAGAGGACAATGGAGGCCAAATCAATGGATGGATTTAAGAGAGTTAGATAGAGCTCTAGGGGCTAGTGGAATCAAGGGATATGGGGAGAAGGCAGGCACGGGCTATTGATTGGGGACGATCAGCCATGACCACAATGAATGGCGGTGCTGGCTCGAAGGGCCGAATGGCCTCCTCCTGCACCTATTTTCTATGTTTTCTATGTTTCTATGTAACAGAATTGATGTAACAGTTTCTATGTAACACCCTATTTGTCTATGAAGTAAAATGACTTCTTGTCTGAGAATCTAATATCGGAAATAATGTGATACGCGGCCTCTCGTGAATGGAAATACTCAGTGGTTACTTATGATGGCAAATGTGGATCACCGATAGTCAGAAGGCCATTTATAAGCAATTGGTAAGTCAGAATAATAAATGATGAACTGAACAGATGGTTGCGTTAGTACAGGAACAGATCTGGAGGGGAGATGGAGCTTTTTCTAACAGCTATACAATAAATCTCGGATGACGGTAATAGCAGACTGCACTTCACTCAACCATCTCAAGCACCTCCGATTTAGCCAATGCTGTCAACATCAAGAGAGGAAATACATTTTTATCTATTGAAAAGCAATCGCAAGTCATCGCAGTTAATGATATTACACTGAAATAATCAATCCGGACCTTATGCTGCGAATTTTATTTTAAACTAAACTAATTTGACAATCAATCCTTCCTGGATTTTTCTTCGAATCAGGTCTCACGGACATATAAAGTCCATCGGGATTCCTTTAGGATGATTAGTTAGTATATCTGTATGGTTTGTAACATAGTTGTTTGAAAATTTAATGTCCAGATAATTTGGTGATTTTGTACTATGATGGTGGGTGTGTTACCATGGTTTTTGTTTTTGTATTGTGATTGTAATTAAATAAATTATTTTTGGTACAAAAAACAACAACTAGATAGCGGTCCTGAACTACTATTGTGTTTCTTATTTTCTTTTTTGTGCTTTTGAAATTGAATTCTGTCCTTGATTTGTGTATTGTGGTGTTTTTATATTTAATTTACTCCGATTATGTGTTTTGTATTTTTGTGATTTTATGCCTTGTAAGGTGTCCTTGGGTTTTAGAAAGGCGCCAGCAAATAAAATGAATTATTATTATTATTACTAACTGGCTGATTGGAGACCCTCGGACTATCTATGATCGGACTTTTGTTGGCGTTACCTTGCACTAAACGTTATTACCTGACCATGTATCTGTATGCTGTGAATGGCTCGATTGTAATCCATGTATTGTCTTTCCGCTCTCAGCACGCAACAAACCCTTTTCACTGTACCTCGGTACACGTGACAATAAACTGAGCTGCACTAAACGTGTCGAATTCCTATTTAAATTCCAATACCGTGCTGTTCACTTCACTTCTTCAAGCCGCACACTCTAGCTCATAAATTGATTGCTCCAACACAAAGAAAATGTTGCACCCTGGTGCTTTGACAATTCTCTTAAATTTGTGTCCTCTGGTTATTAACTCACCTGCCAACGGAAGCAGTTTGTCGTTATTTACCCTGTCCGAATCTTATTAATTGGCGCAGGAACTTAAAGCAAGGATGGTCAATGTTTCTGCACAAGTCGTTCTCTCAGCACTTTCCAGTCCCTTGAGTGTATATATTTACAGAAAATGGGTGTCTTGGGCAAGAAAAGGTGGTTGCAGGGCATAGACTCCACAGATAGAATCCTGTGGTAGAAAGTAGCTTCAATACTTATCCACATGATCTTTCACAGCTACGCTCAAGCAATCCTGGATGCCTTGTATCAGTCAGGCTCCGGTGATACAAGGCACGGTGGCGCAGCGGTAGAGTTGCTGCCTTACAGCGAATGCAGCGCCGGAGACCCAGGTTCGATCCCGACTACGGGCGCTGTCTGTACGGAGTTTGTACGTTCTCCACGTGACCTGCGTGTGTTTTCTCCGAGATCATCGGTTTCCTCCCACACTCCAAAGATGTACAGGTATGTAGGTCAATTGGCTTGGTATATATAAAAATTGTCCCCAGTGGGTATAGAATAGTGTTAATGTGCGGGGATCGCTGGTCGGCGCGGACCCGGTGGGCAGAAAGGGCCTGTTTCCGCATTGTATCTCTAAAACTAAAAACTAAAAAACTAAAAACTAAAGATAGAGCCATCAGAATTAAAGGACCTTCTTTTAGGAAGATGAGGAGAAATTTCTTCAGTCAGAGGGTGGTGAATCTGTGGAATTCATTGCCACCAAAGGATGTGGAGGCCGTCAATGGATATTTTTAAGGCAGAGACAGATATATTCTTGATTAGTACCAGTGTCAGGGGTTATGGGGAGAAGGCAGCAGAATGGGGTTAGGAGGGAAAGATAGATCAGCCATGATTAAATGGCAGAGTAGACTTAATGGGCCGAATTGTCTAATTCTGCTCAAAAGGGTTATCTTATTAAGACAGATTAACTAGAGTGGCTCCATATCGAGAAGATTGAGTCATGATCTTATTGAAACATATAAGCAACAAGGGGGCTTAACAAAATAAATGCCTGAAGGATAATATTCGTGTGGGGGAAATCTGGAATTGGGAGCATAATTTTCTGAATGAGCAGTCACCCATTTAGGATAGAGATAGAGTCCTGGAGTCATACAGTATGGAAACAGGCTCTTCGGCCCAACTTGCCTATGCCGCCCAACATATCCCGTCTACACTACTCCCACCTGCCCAAGTTTGGCCCAACGCCCTCTAAACCTGTCTAAATGTTTCTTAAACGTTGCTATATTCCCTGCCTCAACAAACTCCCAGCAGCTCGTTCCATATACCTACCACCCTTTGTGTGAAAACGTTACCCCTATAAAATGTTCCCACTAAGTCACAGAGTCATACAGTGTGGAAACAAGCCCTTGGGCCCAACTTGCACAACCTGCCCATCCTTTACCTCCAGACATGTTGCCCGACCCACTGAGTTACTCCAGAACTTTGTGCCCATCTTCGGAAATGTACACTTGCTTTGTTGCTAACTTTTGCAAGACGCGGTGAAAGGCTCATCAACATGAAACCAGCTGAGCATCTCCAGTCATCACGCCACCAAGATTTGTTCATAAGACCACGCTGGTTGATATCAAAAGGAAAAAGGGAAACCCATCATAGTTTGAAGCTGCACAGCTCATCCTTTTGAAATGAAGAGGATGATTGATTAATAATACATTGGCTGTCAACTGGGGAAGGACACCTTCTGATCTGGGGTGTTGTGTTTGGCTTTGAAGAATTGGGAATAGTATGGTCAGATAGTGTTTCTATTGTTTGAATTGTTGATTTTCACACTGCACTATGAGGCAGTGCGATGAGGCAGAGGTTTGGATGGTTGGGGAGTGCCGTTACAGTAACATGAGGAATCCAACCAAGAGATAATAAGAGCAATCATAAGGTTTCACAAACTTTTCAATGCACATCAAAATCGAGTGCATCTGAGGCATTTATCCTTCTTACGTGCAAAGGCAGACCCAGGGAACTGCAGGTGCTGGTTTACGGGGAAAAAAGTGCTGGAGTAACTCCTGGACGGCATGGTGCCTTACAGCACCACAGATCCTGACTACGGGTGCTGTCTGTACGGATTTTGTACCTTCTCCCCGTGACCTGCGTGGGTTTTCTCTGAGATCTTCGGTTTCCTCCCACAGTCCAAAGACGTACAGATGTTTAGGTTAATTGGCTTGGTATAAATGTACAATCGTTTTAGTGTGTGGTGATCGCTGATCGGTGCGGACTCGGTGGGCAGAATTGCCTGTTTCCGCGCTGTATCTCTAAACTAATACAAAACTAAACTAAACTTAGCGGGTGAGACAGCATCTCTACAGAACATGGATAGGATCAGTCTGAAGAAGAGTCCTGACCCGAAAGGTCATCTATCCAAGCTCTGGTGCTAGTTTAGTTTAGTTTAGAGATACAGCATGGAATCCGCGCCAACCAGTGATCCCTGCACATTCATACTACCCTACACACTAGGATAATTTACAATTTTACCGTAGCCAAATTAACCTACAAACCTGCACGGCTTTGGAATGTATGAGGGAAACCGGAGCACCCGGGAAAATCCCACATCGTCACGGGGGGATAACGTACAAACTCCGTACAGTCAGCACCTTGTAGTCAGGATCGAACCCAGGTCTCTGGTGCTTTAAGGCAGCAACTCTACCGCTGTACCACCATGCGAGTCAGAGATAGACACAGAATGCTGGACTAACTGAGGAGAAGATTGATCATTAGTTAGCAGTGACTCAGTGGGCCAAAGGGCCTGTTCCGTGTTGTATCCCTAAAGTCTAAATCTAAAATAAACAGAAATGTGTTCCTTTCAGCTGCTTTACTGAACAAGATGCAAAGACTGAGTATTTATTTAGCGAATGCAAAGTCCCTTTAGCCAAGCAGTTGCCTCTTGATCACACCGTGGGGTTGGGCTGCTGCCCCATTTGTGAAGGCTGGCCAAGCAGGGGCCATGTCCAGTCCTGAACCGTCATCCACTGCTTAGTCTCTTGGAGACAGATGACGTCAATGGAGTGTTGGTGGGCGAGGACTTCGATGAGGCATTGCTTGGCTGCAGAGAGGCCTTCAGTATTCGGAGAGCAGGTCCAATTGCTATGTGCTCTTGAGGCTGGTCGTTGTTGCTGCTTTCGGCTTTGGGATAATGACTAGGATTCTTTGACTTGGCTCTCAGGCGTCGTCTTGTAGAATTTAGTCTGCTGGAAGGATCATTGGCTTCTTGGGTCGAGCCTGGGTACTGACGGGGGGGCGCGACGAGAACGCTGATCCATAGTCCCCCAAAGACTGAGTGAGTGAAGGCAATATGTTGAGGAAGTTTCTGATGCCACAGAAGGCATTAGTTTATTTAGTTTTTAGCTTAGTTTGGAGATACAGCGAGGAAACAGATCCTTCGGCCCACAGAGTCCTCGCCGACCCACAATCACTCGTATACTGTCGCTATCCGACACACTCTAGGGACAAGTTACAAATTTACCAAAGCCAATTAACCTATAAACCTGTACGTCTTTTGAGTGTGAGAGGAAACCGGAGCTCCTCGAGAAAACCCACGCAGATCACAGGGAGAACGTACAAATTCCATACAATTATTAACATTATGAAAAGAAAAGAAAAGGATAAATATCACTTGAACGCAAACAATTATTTTAGATACCTTCAAATCCGAGATTATGTGCAAACATATACACAAGATTGTCCTTTTATGGGTCCAGATACATTAGACGATTGTTTGAATAGACATGCCGATACAAGTAAGTTGATATCTTACATTTATAATACTCTCTTAAATATTGATACCCCACCTTCTGAGATTTATAGGCGAGCATGGGAGGATGAGTTGGATTTACCCATTTCAAAAGATATATGGGAGGAAAGCATACTGTACATACATTACTGTTCTTTAAATGTCAAGCATTGACTGATACAATTCAAAGTATTGCATAGGTTATACTACTCAAAGACCAAATTGAATAAGATTTTCCCAACTGTCTCCCCTCTCTGTGATAAATGTCACCTCCAAGAAGCCACCCTAACCCATTCTTTTGTATCCTGTATAAAAACACAAAATTTCTAGATGGGAATATTCAATATAACCATATAACCATAACAGCACGGAAACAGGCCATCTCGGCCCTTCAAGTCCGTGCCGAACATTTTTTTTAAATTTTTTTTAATTTTAATTAAAAATAAATACTTCCCCTAGTCCTATCTACCTGCACTCAGACCATATCCCTCCATTCCTTACCCGTCTATTTTTAAAGGATAACATCGAACCTGCCTCCACCACTTCCACTGGAAGCTCATTCCACACAGCTACCACTCTCTGAGTAAAGAAGTTCCCCCTAATGTTACCCCTAAACTTCTGTCCCTTAATTCTCAAGTCATGTCCCCTTGCTTGAATCTTCCCTACTCTCAATGGGAAAAGCTTATCCACGTCCACTCTGTCTAACCCGCTCATAATTTTAAAGACCTCTATCAAGTCCCTTCTTAACCTTCTGCGCTCCAAAGAATAAAGACCTAACTTGTTCAACCTTTCTCTGTAACTTAGTTGCTTAGTTTTAGAAATACCATTTCTAAAACACTCAAAAATCAATTGGAGTCAGATGCAAAACTAATAATATTAGTAATGTCAGAGGGCTGCTCTAAGTTAATGATATTCCAAAGACGTTTCCTTGACAATGGTTTAAAACTGCGAAAAAACGTATACTTAAATTCTGGAGAAAGATAACAGTTCCCGCAGTGAAGATGTGGATCACCGAAATGACCGAGACACTACATTTAGAAATAAGAAGGCTTATTTTGGCTGATAAATCAGACCAATTTTCCAAAATATGGTCACCTTTCATTGAATTTCTTCAACAACAGAATGGTTGAACACAAATTTAAAATCGATGCTTGGGCTGGGTGAGCGGGTGTAGGGAAGGATAGTGGGACATATCTCCGTTTTTCCTTTCTCTTTTTTTCTCTCACTCTTTTTGTCAGTTCAGGCGTTTTTTCTTCTCTCTTTTTTGTATCTTTCTTCTTCCTCTTCATTCTTTCCTTTTTACTTTTTTTCCCGATTCACTTATCAGTTTATAAAACGTTAAAATAGAAGTTGTACGAAAATTGTGTAAATGTTATGTCGATTTCTTTCTTCTTGTACAATTACGACCCCCCCCCAATTAAATAAATAAATAAATAAATAAAAGATTATTAACATTATGACTTTGTCACAAAATGATTATCATTATGTTGGAGGAATTGTGTGTTGGAGCTGTACTTTGAATCTGGCTTTTCATGGGGCTTGTTTGCCTCTTAATTTCCACTCTG
The DNA here is from genome assembly GCA_038087875.1 of Malacoraja senta. NCBI lineage: Eukaryota > Metazoa > Chordata > Chondrichthyes > Rajiformes > Rajidae > Malacoraja > Malacoraja senta. The sequence goes on along the minus strand of JAXLNO010004010.1, from coordinate 137,048 downwards.
AATGGAACAGATACAAAGGACATCTCATGGAACGATGGTGAGTTTCTCAAACAAGACAAACACAAAATGCTGGAGCAACTCAGCGGGTCAGGCAGCATCCCGGGACAGTTTCTTCCCGGCTGTTATCAGGCAACTGAACCATCCTACCAACATCTAGAGAGCAGTCCTGAGCTACTATTTGTGCAAAGTACTTTTGATACAGAGTCATTATATATCATAACATGTACTTTAATTAGAATACATACAGAGGCCATCGAAATGAGTACTGTAGGCTCGAAATTGTAAGTTAACCTGCCTAACCAACATGGCTGCCCGCATGCCACAAGGTGGTGGTGGTGTGGAAACCTGACATGGATTTTGGATCAGGTCATCAGCAGCAAAACCAGACACGGATCAAATCAGCAATACTGTTTGATCTACACTATCCACCTCATTGGAGACCCTCAGACTATCTTTGATTGGACTTTAATGCACTTTATTTTGCACAAAATATTATTCATGTTATTCCCTTTATCCTGTACACTGTGGACGGCTCAATTGTAATCATGTATAGTCTTTCGGCTGACTGGTTAGCACGCAACAAAAGATTTTTTGCGGTACTTCGGTACAGGTGACAATAAACTAAACTAAACTCAAATTCAAACATGGATAGGCGATGTTTTGGTTCAGTAATTAGAAAGTGGAACTTGTTTGCACAATGCATAATGAAGAATCAGAGAATCATCGAGTCATACAGCGTGGAAATAGGCCTTATGACCCAACATGGCCACACCAACTAAGATTCCCCATCAGTACACCAGTTCCATCTGCCAGCATTTGGCCCATATCACTCTAAACGTTTCCTATCCATGTACTTGGGTAGGTAAATGTCTCTTAAATGACGCAGTAGTACCTGCCTCAACTACCTCCTGTGGCAGCTCGTTCCATACACCCACCACCCTCTGTGAGAAGGAGAGGAGGAACGGTATGTATCGAAATATGAGCAAGTTTTGAGTATGTGATTATCTGAAAAAATATACACAAGATTATTACAATATGCCATTAGATTTACTGGACGGAGCAATGAAGACAAAAGCCGAATCAGCAAACTTAATATTATATTTGTATAATATTATTTTAAATGTAGAAATACCAGCAACGGATGGTATTAGAAGAGACTGGGAACAAGAATTAGCTATTAAAATTTCAAAAGAGAGGTGGGATGAACATTTATTAAATGTGCACAAATGCTCGATTAATGTAAGACACACTTTAATCCAATTAAAATTTTTACACAGATTATACTACTCAAAACCCCAAATAAGTACACTTTTTCCCAACGTATCACCTATCTGTGATAAATGCCAGTCTCAAGAAGCTACTATAGCGCATTCATTTGTCTTTTGCATAAAAATTCAAACATTTTGGATTGAAATTTTTGAAATCTTTACAAAATTATTTAAAATAAAACTGATACCAAAAGCAGAATGGATTATCTTTGGAACAACGGAAGGTAGCCCTGAACTAAATGTGTTTCAAAAGAACCTATTTGATTACGGGTTAATAACTGGAAAAAAGCTCATTCTAAAATTCTGGAAAAACGCTCCTATACCAACAATAAACATGTGGATTTCAAATATGTTTGAAACATTACACCTGGAAGAGATGAGACTCCTCCTGGCAGGCAAATCAGATCACTTCTATAGGACGTGGTCTTCATTTATAGAATTACTACAAGCATAAGGTGCAACAGTACTTTAAAAAGGCACCGGTGTCAGGACTTGGTAAAGGGGGATGAAAAGTGGCGAGCTGGTATATCCCTTTTGCGCAATGTTCATAATAGATTATCTGTCTTTCTCTTTTTTCTTCTTTCTCTTTTTTCTTTCCTAGGGTCTATCTCTTAATTTCTTTTCTCTAATTTCTCGTCTAAAGGGTCTTTCTTCTTTCCTTTCATCACGCTTTTACACTAACACTATTTTCTCTCACTTTCTCTATTTTCTTAATTTCCATCTTTTCTTAATAGGTTTAAAAAATGAAGGTGTACATTAAATGTAATAAGATATACGTGGTGTGTATTAATGTAATTTGTTGTAATTTACTGTGCTTCTATTGAATACAAATTAAAATTTAAAACAAAAAAAAGTTTTGAGCATGGAGGAAAATGGAGGAAGAGCACTCAAACAATATAAAATGAATAGAAGAGAAAAATGTATAAAAACTAATGGAATCAAAGGGAGAAAGCAGGAACGGGGTACTGATTTTGGATGATCAGCCATGATCACATTGAATGGTGGTACTGGCTCGAAGGGCCGAATGGCCTACTCCGCCACCTATTTTCTACGTTTCTATGTTTCTAAAGCAACAATAAAACTATGGCAAAGCAACAATCAAGCAGCAAATAAATACTGTGTCTCACATGTCCTTAATCTGGAAAAGATCATCAGAAAACCTCATTGAAAAAGCTTGTCAGGAACTCCTGTTTTACAATTGCGTGGCCTGAAGATTTTCCTTTCCCAGTATCTTGATGTCTGTGGGTCCTGCAGTCATTCATAAGTTTGTATGATAGGATAGGACAAAATTAGGCCATTCGGCCCATCAAATCTACTCCGTCATTCAATCCTGGCTGATCTATCTCTCCCTCTCAACCCCATTCTCATGACTTCTCCCCATAACCCCTGACACCTGGACAAATCAAGAATCTGTTAATTATAAGTCCACAAATTATAGGAGCAGAATTAGGCCATTTGGCCCATCAAATCTATTCCACCATTCAATCATGGCTGATCTATCTTTCCCTCTTAACCCCATTCTACTGCCTTCTCCCTCTAACACCCGTACTGATTGGAATCAAGGCCTGAGATGAAGTCTGGTGAACTGGCTCACAGTATGCATTTCTATAATCAATCCTACCCTAATCAATCAATGTTGGTTGACTACATTTTGGAATAAACTGTTCTTCTTAGTGTTGTTAACAAGGGTTATTTGTTACATCAGGCACCAAGCTACTCTCGCATGTCTGTGAGAAAGAAAAGTTGATCTTGTCTTTTTTTATGGGGAATCCTTGCAGTAAGCATCAGAGACCTAGTAATTCTTCTAAGCGAGCCCAAGTATTTTCCCGAGCACTGATTTGTTTTTCTAGCTTGATATGTAGTACAGGGAGAACATGCAAACTCCATACAGACAGCACCGGTAGTCAGGATCGAACCCGAGTCCCTGGCGATGTGAGGCAACAACTCTACCATTGCGCCACCGTGCTGCCCTGTGACATGCCACCATGTGACATGTGATAATGAAGTACCATTGAAACATTGAACCATTGAAGATAGCCCAAGGGTCTCCAATGAGGTAGGTAGAATGGTTCAGTTGCCTGATAACAGCTGGGAAGAAACTGTCCCTGAATCTGGAGGTGTGCGTTTTCACACTTCTGTACATCTTGCCCGATGGGAGAGGGGAGAATAGGATGTGACCAGGGTGCGACTCATCCTTGATTATGCTGCTGGCCTTGCCGAGGCAGCGTGAGGTGTAGATGGTATCAATGGAGGTGAGGTTGGTTTGCGCGATGGTCTGGGCTGCGTCCACAATTCTCTGCAATTTCTTGCGGTCTTGGATGGAGCTTGTTCCCAAACCGTGCTGTGATGCATCCCGCTAAAATGCTTTCTGCGGCACATCTGTAGAAGTTGGCGAGGGTTGTTGGGGGCATCAGTTTACTTTATTGTCACATGTACCGAGGTACGGGGAAAAACTTTTGTTGCGTGCCAATCGGCCATGCTGAATTTCCTAAGCCTTCTAAGGACATGGAGGCGTTAATGTGGATAGGGATGTCTATTACGCAAGTTAGAAGCAAACATTTATAAACGCGGTTTGTGGCGCCTTTTGAGAAAAAGAAGATTTCTGAACAAAATTAGAAGTGAAAATGAGTACGCAGCTGGTTATATGTATGTATTCTGAAAAGAAAGCAAAATAAAACAGCAAGCAATGCAAAAACTCTCGGCAAATGCCACCAGGCGATGAAAACATAAATATAGAGGTAACCTCGTGGGAAAGTCTTGTCAGATAATGGATCATTTTTGGCCGACTTGTTATTGCAATAAGCAACCTGCTCCTCCGTGAGGGCTTCCTTTCAGAAGTGTGGCACATCCAAAATGTGAAAAAGAAATTGATGCAAAGTGGATTGATCGCTGCTGGGAGGCAGCAGCCATTTTAGTTCTAGACAGATGGCGAGACTATATCTAAGTAAGCCAAATGAATGGGGTGCAGTGCCGTGAACGGCTTGGATAGAGTGGACGTGGAGAGGATGTTTCCACTCGCGGGAGAGTCCGGGACCAGAGGTCGTAGCCGCAGAATTATAGGACGTTCCTTTACGAAGAAGATGAGAAGGAATTTCTTTTGTCAGAGGGCGGTGAAACTGTGAGATTCACAGAAGGCTGTGGAGACCAAGTCAATGGATATTTTATAAGGCAGAGATGGATAGATTTATGATTAGTACGGGTGTCAGAGGTTATGGGGAGAAGGCAGGAGAATGGGTTTAGGAGGGAGAGATAGATCAGTCATGATTGAATGGCAGAGAAAACTTGATGGATCGAATGGCCTAATTCTGCTCCTTTCACTTATGATCTTATGACACGAAATAAAATAGGTAAAACAAATTTCAAATTTTTAGAAAAAAGATTACCACCATTTTGATTGATTGAGTACCAAAACCATATGTACCACTATTTGTTTCCACACTCTTTTGACTTTAGAGATATAGCATGGAAACAGGCCCTTTGGCCCACTTATTCCAACCCCCCCTCCGTACACTAACACTATCCTACACACTCGGGCAATTTACCATTTGGAGATGAGGAGGAATTTCTTTAGCCAGAGGGTGGTGAATCTGTGGGATTCATTGCCATCGGTGGAGGCCAAGCCATTGGGTATTTCGAAAGTGGAAATTGATAGGTTCTTGACTCGTAATGGCGTCAAAGGTTACAGGTAGAAGGCAGGAGATTGGTATTGAAAGGGAAAGATAGATCGGCCACGATTGAATGATCAGCCAAAGTCGTGCAGGTTTGTAGGTCACTAGCTTCTGTAAATTGTGCCTAATGTGGTAGGCGTGGACTCGGTGGGCTGAAGGGCCTGTTTCAAAACTGTATCTCTGGAGTAAAGTAAAGTGTATGGGATTAAACTCATCTACTCTCACAGCTGTGAGCATGACATGAAGAAAAAAAAAAGGGAAATAGAATGTCTTGGAAAATAAGTGGAATAAGTTCATGTTCATAAGTGTTAAGGAAAAGAGTCAGGCCCTTCAACCCATCAAGTCTACTCTGCCATTCAATCGTAGCTGATCTAGAAACATAGAAATTAGGTGCAGAAGTAGACCATTTGGCTCTTCGAGCCATCACCACCATTCAATATGATCATGGCTGACCATCCAAAATCAGTACCCCGTTCCTGCTTTTTCCCCATATCCCTTGATTCCATTAGCTCTAAGAGCTAAATCGAACTCTCTCTTGAAAACATCCAGTGAATTGGCCTCCACTGCCTTCTGTGGCAGAGAATTCCACAGATTCACAACTCTCTGGGTGAAAACGTTTTTCCTCATCTCCGTCCTAAATGGCCTACCCCTTATTCTTGCACTGCGACCCTTGGTTCTGGACTTCCCAACATGGGGAACATGTTTCCTGCATCTAGCCTCTCCAATCCCTTAAGAATTCTATATGTTTCTACAAGATCCTTGCTTAGAAAGTTTATTATCTCATGTCAGCACTTGTTTATTTGGCAGTTAACATAATCTTTGAATGGAACCTAATACTGAAATGATTATATTTGGAGTAATGGAAGATGGGAATAAATTGAACTCATCTCAAAATTTATTTTTTAATTATGGTTTAATAATAGCAAAAAAACTAATACTTAAAGGCCTGTCTCACGAGTCTGCGGTCATTGGCAGCGATACGGGAAGAATCTGCCGCCATAGACCGCGCACTCGTGAGAACGTACAATTCCGGGGCCGTGCGGCGGTGTTCCCAACACCGCACGGTGCTAAAATAAAACCGACAATGTTGAAAACTATAATCTTACCGCACAACCTCCACCAGTGATGCACGAGTGCGGCACGGCCGCCCGCACGGGCCGCCGCCAGTGTGGCTCGAGCGCCGTGCGTCAAACCTCCACTGCCACAGCCTCCGCCAGTGAGGCACGTGCCTCCGCCAGTGAGGCACGTGTGCGGCACGGCCGCAGGCACAGCCACCGCTACAGCGCCGCGATCAGGACGGCCGCCGCCACAGCCGCCGCTAGCGAGTCACGTGCGGCGGGCCGACGTCATCGCAGTCGGCCCGCCCTTTTTTTTACTTACCGCAAGCACGTGGGACCCGCCGTGTTTGAATTACTCGGCCCCCGCGCAGCATCCGTGTGGCGCTCCAGTGGATAGGCTCGGCACTCTCGCCGTTGCCGTGCGGTCCCCGCTACCGGCGACGCCGCGCTTCACCGCCGATGACCGCAAACAGGTAAGACAGAGCCTTTACATTTTGGAAAAATACACCAATACCAACGCTTAAAATGTGGATCGCAAGCATGTTGGACACTGCACATCTTGAAGAAATGCGATTCCTCCTAATAGATAAATCAGACCAATTCTTAACGAGTTGGTCTCCATTTGTCGTCTTTTTGGAATCATATGGTGCAACACAATTGTAGAAGCTAACTGTTCCAGGACTGGGTGAGGGATGGTCAAGATTATTTTTATTGATCTCCTTATTTCTTTTTTTATTTTTTACTCTCTTTTTCCTATTTTCTTTTCTTTCATTCTTTTTTTTCCTTCTTTTTCACACACTATATATCTCACGTTTTTCTATCCTTTATTATCTAATTTCTTTTTCTTATTCTTCTTTATTATAATTTTTTTTCTAAATAAGAAGCTGTACATAAAATGTATTATGTAAATATATATTAGGCACTTTGGTGCCATATGATTGTACTTACTTCTAATAAAATAAAATAAATAAAAAAATAATCTTTGTCCTCTCGTCCTCTTACTGACATTTCCCAGAATAAACAGCAAGACTGATCCATCCTATCACAACTTGAGAGTAGTCCTGAACTACTATCTACCTCATTGGAGACCCTCAGACAATCTTTAATCAGATTTTACAGGACTAAATCCTGCACTAAACATTATTCCCTTAATCCGGTATCTGTACAACTGCGGACGGCTTGATTGTAATCATGTATAGTAATTCTGCTGTATAATCTTTTCACTGTATCTCGGAGTCAGGATCGAACACGTGTCTCTGGTGCTGCGAGTTCTGTAAGGAAGCAACTCTACCGCTGCGCCACTGTGTCGCCCTGTGTGCATGTGTGTGTATATATGTATATAATTTATATATATATGTGGGGGGTGTGGGTTTGTGTATATATACACACACTGGATCCAATGCGATCTAACATTCCAGAGCAGCCTACCATGGGGAAAATGCTTTGCTGAAGTCCATATAGACAACGTCTAGAGGTCTGCATTCATCAACCTTTTTGGTCTTCAAAAAACAGATTCGGGAGATGTGGTCTCCCATGTATGTCCCTCCCTAATCACCCTTGTCTATCTAAATACATGCATTGTTTAGTTTAGTTTAGTTTAGTTTAGTTTAGTTTAATTTAGTTTAAAGATATGCACATCAACAGGCCCGTCGGCCCACCAAGTCTGCATCGACACTAACACTATCCACTCACACTAACTCTATCCCCCACAGACTTTGGTAAATTTTGCATTTTTTACCAAAGACAATTAACCTACAAACCTGGACGTCTTTGGAGTGTGGGAGGAAACCGGAGCACCCGGAGAAAACCCATTCAGGTGACGGGAGGAACATACAAACACTGTCCAGACAGCACCCGTTGTCGGGATCAAACCCAGGTCTCTGGCGTTGTAAAGCAGCAACACTACTGCTGCTCCAACGTTCCGCCCTAGGTCCTTGCACTAAACTGTATTATTTCACTCTACCTCGATGCATATGACAAGTAAAGTACTATTGTAAAGTACCATTGCAGATGTTAGGATCACTGGCCTATAGTTCCCACGCTTTTCCTTGCAGCCCTTCTCAAATAGAGTCACAACATTTGCCAGCAAACCTGATGGTATGAATATTGATTTGTCTAACCAAGTAACTCCTGCATCCCCTCCCTCCCTGTTCATCCCCCACCCAAGTCATACTAGCTTCCAAGTCCTCTAGTTGAGTCTCAGACAGACTCAAAATGCTGGAGTAACTCAGTGGGTGAGGCAGCATCTCTGGAGAGAAGGAATGGGTGACGTTTCGGGTCGAGACCTTTCCTCAGACTGTGTCTGTAACTCGTTTTCACCCACACAACACAGCTACCAATGGCATGTTTCCTTTATCATCATTACTTTTTTTTGCACATCTTTCTTTCATTGGTTCTATATCTCTCGATAATCACTGCGTATATCTCTCGTTTCACTCTCCCCTGACTCTCAGTCTGAAGAAGGGTCTCAACCCGAAACGTCACCCATTAATTTTCTGCCGAGATGCTGCCTGTCCCGCTGAGTTACTCCAGCAATTTGTGTCTTCCTTTGGTTTAAACAAGCATCTGCAGTTCCTTCCTACACATTTGCCACCCTCTATGCCTTTAACTAGCATTATTTATGCCTTTCATGGTTTTCTTGGTGCTCTTTATTTCATACTTCTAATGTGTGCAATGTTTGATGTGTTTTTCCTATAATTATTATACTTACTGTCAGTAGTAAGTGTATTATTTCCATTTTACAGTAAACTGCCTCTCCAGGTTGTCTCCTTTCTGTGAAATTAAATTGGTTTTTTTATACTCTGCTGTTTCTTCATGTCGGATAAGGCAATAGACAATAGGTGCAAGAGTAGGCCATTCGGCCCTTCGAGCCAGCACCGCCATTCACTGTGATCATGGCTGATCATCCACATTCAGTACCCCGTTCCTGCCTTCTCACCATATTGCCTGACCCCGCTATCTTTAAGAGCTCTATCGAGCTTTCACTTGAAAGCATCCAGAGAATTGGCCTCCACTGCCTTCTGAGGCAGATAATTCCACAGATTCACAACTCTCTGTGTGAAAATGTTTCTCCTCATCTATGTTCTAAATGGCCTACCCCTTATTCTTAAACTGTGGCCCCTGGTTCTGGACTCCCCCAACATCGGGAACATGGTTCCTGCCTCTAGCGTGTCCAATCCCTTAATAATCTTATATGTTTCAATAAGATCCCTCTCATCCTAAATTCGAGAGTATACAAGCCCAGCCACTGCATTCTATCAACATATGACAGTCATGAACTTACGCTGCACTCCCTCAATAGCAAAAATGTCCTTCCTCAAATTTGGAGACCAAAACTGCACACAATACTCCAGCTGTGGTCTAAATAGGGCCCTGTGCAACTGCAGAAGGACCTCTTTGCTCCTATACTCAACTCCTCTTGTTATCAAGGTCAACATGCCATTAGCTTTCTTCACAGCCTGCTGTACCTGCATGTTTACTTTCAGTGAATGATGAACGAAGACACCCAGATCCCATTGTACTTCCCCTTTTCCCAATTTGACACCATTCAGATAATAATCTGCCTTCCTGTTTTTGCCACCAAAGTGGATAACCTCACATTTATCCTTATTAAACTGCATCTGCCATGCATCTGGCCACTCACCCAACCTGTCCAAGTCACCCTGCATCCTCATAGCATCCTCCTCACAGTTCACACTGCCACCCAGCTTTGTGTAATCTGCAAATTTGCTAATGTTACATTGAATCCCCTCATCTAAATCATTGATGTATATTGTAAATAGCTGCAGTCCCAGCACTGAGCCTTGCGATACCCCACTACTCACTGCCTGCCATTCTGAAAGGGACCCGTTAATCCCTACTCTTTGTTTCCTGTCTGCCAACCAATTCCATGTCAGTACCCTACCCCCAAAACCATGTGCTCTAATTTTGTCCACTAATCTCCTATATGGGACCTACGTGGATAGAGTGGATGCAGAGAGGATGTTTCCACTAGTGGGAGAGTCTAGGACTAGAGGTCGTAGCCTCAGAATTAAAGGATGTTCTTTTAGGAAGGAAATGAGGAGGGAATTAAATGTGGGATCTCGAAGATGTTGGCCATTATTGAGAGAGGATTTGAGTTTAAGAGCAAGGAGGTCCTATTGCACTTGTACAGAGCCCTGGTGAGACCGCACCTGGATTATTGTGTGCAATTTTGGTCTCCTAGTTTGAGGAAGGACATGTTTGCTATTGAGGGAGTGCAGCGTAGGTTCACCAGGTTAATTCCCAGGATGGCAGGACTGATATATGATGAAGGAATGGGTCGACTGTGCTTGTATTCACGGGAATTTAGAAGGATGAGAGGGAATGATATAGAAACATATAAAATTCAAAAAGGATTGGACAGGCTAGATGCAGAAAACAATTTCCCGATGTTGAGGGAGTCCAGAACCAGGGGTCACAGTTTAATAATAAGGGGTAGGTCATTTAGGGCTGAAAAACATCTTCACCCTGAGAGTTGTGAATCTGTGGAATTCTCTGCCACAGAAGGCAGTAGAGGCCAATTCACTGGATGTTTTCAAGAGTGATTTAGATTTAGCTCTTAGAGCCAAAGGAATCAAGGGATATGGGGAAAAAACAGGAATGGGGTACTGATTTTAGATTATCAGCCATGATCATATTGATTGGCGGTGCTGGCTCAAAGCCGAATGGCCTACTCCTGCCCCTAATTTTCTATGTTTCTAATTTCTTTAGTCAGAGGGTGGTGAATCTGTGGAATTCTTTGCCGCAGGCAGCTGTGGAGGCCGTCAGTGCATATTTTTAAGGCAGATAGCTAGATTCTTGATTATTACTGGTGTCAAAGGTTATGGGGAGAAGGCAGGAGAATGGAGTGAGGAGCGAGAAATAGATCAGCCATGATTGAAAGGCAGAGTAGACATGATGGGCCGAATGGTCTAATTCTACTCCTATCACTTATGATCTTATGAAGTTATATGTGCCGCCCATTTGTGCTTCTCTCACATTTCCAGCATGGACGCTCGTTAACATGAAAGTTGTTTTTATGGTGAAGAACTAATTTGGGGAGTTTGCTCATAACGGTGGCGCAGCAGTAGAGCTGCTGCTTTACAGCGCCAGAGTCCCGGGTTCAATCCTGACTACGGGTGCTTTTCTGTATGGAATTTGTATGTTCTCCCCGTGACCTGCGTGGGTTTTCTCCAGGAGCTCCCATTTTCTCCTACGCTCCAAAGACGTACAGGTCTGTAGGTTCACAAAAATGCTGGAGAAACTCAGCGGGTGCAGCAGCATCTATGGAGCGAAGGAAATAGGCAACGTTTCGGGCCGAAACCCTTCTTCAGACTGATAGGGGGTGGGGAGAAGAAAGGAAAAAAGGAAAAAGGCGGAGGAGGAGCCCGAGGGCTGGGGGAGGGGAGGAGACAACCAGAGGGCTGATGAAGGGGAGGGGACAGCAAGGGCTAGCAGAATTGGGAGAATTCAATGTTCAAGCCCCCAGGATGTAGACTGCCCAAGCGGAATATGAGGTGCATTTCCTACAATTTACGGTTTTGCATTTCCTCCAATTTACGGTGTTGTGAGGTCTGTAGGTTAATTGGCTTGATAAAAAAATTTGCAAATTGACCCTAGTGTGTGCAGGATAGTGCTAATGTGCAGGGAGCACTGGTCGGCACGGACTCGGTGGGCCGTAGGATCAGTTTTCGCGCTGTATCGCCAAACTAAACTAAACTAAACTCAACCAATGTCACAGTCTATGCATAAAATTGACTTCTGCTCTTAAGAGATCTTTGACTTTGATTGTATTTCATACAATTATATGTTATTATAATCAGGAATATATTCAATCAGATCTGACAAAGACAAAATGTAATAATGTTTGATGTACATTCAAGTTGTAGTTTGGTGAATATTTAAGCAGAGCTAATCTGCCAGTGAAATCAAGAGCCAGCGAACCGCTCAAGAGATTAACACAAAGATAGACACAAAATGCTGGAGTAAAGGGCCTGTCCCACTTGGCCGTCATTCGTGCGCCATTTACATGACCTGCTAGTGTGTGGGTAGCGTGTGGGTAGCGTGTGGGTAGCACGTGGGTAGCGTGTGGGTAGCACGTGGGTAGCATGTGGGTAGCACGGGACGGGCGCATGGAGTGGTGTGGAGGAGTGTGGAGTGGCGTGGAGGAGTGTGGACTTCGTCCTGCACTAAATCTTGGCGCGCCACCGGCCTGTCGCGTAACTGACGGCCAAAGTGGGACAGGCCCAAGACACAGGCGCGGCGCAACGTCTCACCTCCAACAGCAGCAGAAGCAGGCAAACGATCGCCGAGCTCGGCCTGGGGCTCACGGCCGTTGCGGATCCGGATCCGCCCCCACTCCTACTCCCAGAGCGGGGCCAAGACGATTGGAGATAGGCACATAATGCTGGAGTAACTCAGTGGGACCGGCAGCATCTCTGGAGAGAAGCAATGGGTGACGTTTCGGGTCGAGACCCATCTTCAGAGTTACTCCTGCATTTTGTGTCTATCTTCAAATGACGGCACGCGCTCCAGATGGCTGTGCGTACGCATGATGACGCGCTCGACCATCGCACGACCGTCGCTCGTCAGTCACTACCGGCCTGTCGCGTAAATGACGGCCAAGTGGGACAGGCCCTTAATTCAACAGGACAGACAGCATCTCTGGAGAAAAAGGAATAGGTGACGTTTTGTGTCGATACCATTCTTCAGACTGGTTCAAGATTAACTTTTCTACCCTGGTACGAAGCCCAGTGTCAGTATGCTTCATAGAATCAATTCCATTTGTAAATCAACAAAATGAAATTTTAAATACATTTCTAAAGCCACACTCCTGAATGTCCTTTCCTGTAAGCTTCCTGAACCAAAAGTTGCATCTCTGTGCTATTTTTATTCCCCAAGTGCTCTTCTCCTCCTGGGAGTTGGGTAGATTCTATTTTACAACCTCCTATTTTGGGCTTATATCCTATTTTGGGCATCTTGAGATTATAGAGTCATAGAGTCATGCAGTATGGAAACAGGCCCTTCGGCCCTACTTGCCCACACCGACCAACATGCCCCATCTACACCAGTCCCACCTCCCTGCGTTTGCCCCATAACCCTTTATACCTGTCCTATCCATGTACCTGTCTAAATGCTTTTTAAACGTAGTGATAGTTCCTGCCTCAATTACCTCCTCCGGCAGCTCGTTCCATAAACCCACCACCTATTTCTTTGTGTTCAAAAACCATAAAAATTTCCTGAAGATAGACACAAAGTGCTGGAGTCACTCAGCGGGCCAGGCTGCATCTCTGGAGAGAAGGAATGGGCGACGTTTACTGATCCCGCCTTGTATCCTAAATGACACTTAAGTTGGCGTTGGAGTGTGGCAAGTCTTTGTGTGCTGGCCCCAGAGGAAGATCTACTAACATCTAATACAAATGCCCTGCTTTTTCTACCTGTCTACCTACTGGAGGAGGACCCGGCTACCAGAGGGGTGGGGGGACCGCTGTGAATGAGAACCAAGGAGGACCCTGCATGGGGGAATAGTGGAGAACTAACAGGGAACCACAAAATGGTTTGTGCAAAATGACATACGTTGTAACTTTCTCAGCATCCTTTATGTGGCTCTTCTTCTTTTCGTGTCCGTCTTGTTACAAATGTTGGCCTCGCTGTCATCGTCCGTCCTGAAAAGGACGCAAGCTTCCGGCGACAATCAGTGGAAGCCAATCAGTGGAAGCCAGTGGAAGGCTTGTACACTCTGGAATGTAGAAGGATGAGAGGGCATCTTATTGAAACATGTAAGATTAATAAGAGTTTGGACACACTAGAGGCAGGAAACATGTTCCCGATGTTAGGGGAGTCCAGAACCAGGGGCCATGGTTTAAGAATAAGAGGTAAGCCATTTAGAACGTAGATGAGGAAACACTTCTTCACCCAGAGAGTTGTGAGTTCTCTGCCTCAGAGGGCCAGTTCTCTGGACACTTTCAAAAGAGAGCTAGATAGGGCTCTTAAAAATAGCGGAGTCAGGGGATATGGGGAGAAGGCAGGAACAAGGTACTGACTGGGGATGATCAGCCATGATCACATTGGATGGCGGTGCTGGCTTGAAGGGCCGAATGGCCTACTCCTGCACCTATTGTCTATTGTCTATTGTCTATTGTTTATCACTTGTCATGGTCGATGATGGTGGTAGCAGAATTAGCTCGGGATAATTCCAGTTTCCAGCCCCGCGACATGGATGCTTCTGCTATGGGGCCCTTGATGTGGTGACTATTTGCATACCTTGTATATGCAAAACAAAGAATATCACTGTGATCTGTCACATGTAATAATAATATTTTATTCATTCTTCATAATGAATTTGACTTTGGCTTGGTTGTCGTTATGTATTGTATTATCTGATTTGATTGGATAGTGTGCAAATCAAAAGCTTTTCACTGCACCTTAGTTTCCAGTTTAGTTTATTGTCACGTGTACCGAGGTACAATGAAAAGCTTTTGTTGCATGCTATCCAGACAGCGGAAAGACAATACATGGTTACAATCGAGCCATTTACGGTGTATAGATACATGATAAGTTTAGTGCAAGGTAAAGCCAGCAATGTCAAGGATACTCCGAGGGTCACCAATGAGGGAGAAAGTAGGTCAGGGCTGCTCTATAGTTGTTGGTAGGATGGTTCAGTTGCCTGATAACAGCCGGGAAGAAACTGTCCCTGAATCTGGAGCTGTGTGTTTTCATACTTCTATACCATTTGCCCGATGGGAGAGGGGAGAAGAGGGAGTGGCTAGGGTGTGACTCGTCCTTGATTATGCTGCTGGCCTTGTGAGGTATAAATGGAGTTAACGACAACCTCGGTACACGTGACAATAATAAACCTAAACCTAACTTAATCGAGCTAAAATGACTTTCCACTCTGTAAATTTGCATTCAATAATTGTTGTAGTACTTTTCCTCTCCTAACACTTTTGTACCATAAAAGATCCGTGGCACAGTAATGCAGCGGTAGAGTCACTGCCTTACAGCACCAGAGTTTGATTCTGACTGTGGAGAAGGGTGTGGAGGCCAAGTCAGTGGATATTTTTAAGATTTAGATATTTATTTGTTGTCGTTTGAACCTAAGTTCAAACGAAATTCTGTTTCTGCTGTCATACAAACAATTAAAAAAGACACAACACAATTTACACAAACATCCATCACAGTGAGTCTCCTCCTCACTGTGATGGAAGGCAAAGTCTTATCTCTCCCCTGCACTCCATTCTCCTCCCGATGTCAGAGTCAAAGCCCCCGGCGGGCGATTGTAGATATGTCCCGCGGCCACCAAAGCCGCGCCGGGCGATGCCAGATCCCGCTCCGGGTCTTGATGTTGTAGCCCCCGGTAGCGCCAGCAAATCTCACGGCCACCAATGCCGCACCGGGCGACGCCAGACCCCGCTCCAGGTCATCTTCAACCCAGCAACTCGGGCGGGAGTAGCTGCCGTTGCGGGAGCTCCGAAAAGCGGTCTCCCACCATGGACCCGCGAGCTCCCGATGTTACCGTCCACCAGACCTGCGGCTGAAGCCTCCGAATCTCCGAGGTCGGGTCGCAGCCGCGCGCCACCACAGCCCCTCCCGCTCCGAAGTCGGCCAGCTCCACGATGGTGAGAAGTCCACAGGCTCCGCGACTGGAGCCCCAGGTCGCTCCAGTTGGAGGCCGCTCCACGGTGCTAGGCCCCAACGACAACGGAGACCCGACAGAGAAAGGTCGGTTCTCCCGTGCAGGGAAAAGATTTTAATAGTTTCCCCCTCCCTACCCCCCGCCCCCCACACATACCCCGTTAAAAAAACACTAAAAACAAAACTCAAACGAAACAAAAAAAAATAAAAAAGACAGACGGACTGCAGAGGCCGCTGCAACCAAGTCGCGCCGCCCACTTCTAGGCAGAGATAGATAGATTTATCTATGTTTCTATGTTCATATGTCCCTTTTCCGGGGTTTACGTCCACGCCCGGGTGTTACTAGAGATGGAATACACACTGTTCACGGGCGCTCTGGTGGGATTTCCGGGACCGTTGGATACCACGGAGGGTGGAATGATTCCTCAATAAGGACGAGGAAGTTATTTAAGAGTATTTGCTCTATTTGTGTCATGGTGGGTGGGTTTGTTTGTATTGTTTTGTATTGGACACATCATTTTCGTAAATAATTGATTGATTAAAATTACTTTTGGTAAAACAAAAGGGTTTTGGCGATCGCCTGCACGGCGCTCCGAGAGGTTCCGCCGCGCGGCCCTGTGGCCGTAGTCGCCGGTCGCTCCGCAGGTCTTTGGGGAAGAGCAGGGCCAGTGTCGGCAATAAAACACTCTTGATTTATGAGGTAGCCATGCCTTATTAATAACATGGATAATATATATCATTAATAAGTAGTTAGTTCAAACATTTACATGCCATTTTCGACAATGATGCACGATTCAGCAAGGCAGCATAACCCTTAAGTTACAACTAGAAGTGTAAGTGTCTCATTTTCAACAGAATTTCTGGCCTGTTCACGTGCAGATATTATTAATTAACATATTCTATCTTAATATCGTGACTGAATTTGCAAACCAGACATTGGCCAAATAAATGCACTTCCCTCGAGCATTCTGAATGCAGGTTGGAAAAACCTTCTTCATGTGGGCGGCAGAGGGGTGCAGCGGTAAAGTTGCTGCCTCACAGCGCCAGAGCCCCGGGTTCGATCCTGACTGCGGCGGCTGTCTGCATGGAGTTTGTACGTTCTCCCCGTGACCTGCGTGGGTTTTCCCACACTCTAAAGACGTGCAGGTTTGTAGGTTCATTGGCTTAGTGTATGGGAAAATTATCCCTCGTGTGTGTAGGATAGCATTGATGTGCAGGGATCGATGGTGGGCGGAAGGAGCGTGTTTCCATGCTGTATCTATAAATCAAAGGAGCAGAATTAGGCCATTCGGCCCCACAAACCTGCTCCTCCATTCAATCTTGGCTGATTTTTTGTTCCTCAACCTCATTTTCCTGGCTTCTTCCCATAACCTTTTATGCCCTTACTAATGAGGAACCTGTGTGCGTGTGTTTAAAAATACCCAATGACTTGGCTTCCACCGCCGTCTGGTGGCAAATAATTCCACAGATTCACCACCCTCTGGCTTAAAGAAATTCCTCCCCATCTCCTTTCTAAAGGTTACGTTGAACAATTGGGAGTGGCACAGCGGCACAATGGTAGAGCTATTGCCTTACAGCAACAGAGACACGGGTTTTATACTGACTACGGGTGCTGTCTGTACAGAGTTTGTACGTTCTCCCCGTGACCTGCGTGGGTTTTCTCCGAGATTTTCGGCTTCCTCCCACACTCCAAAGACGTACAGGTTTGCAGCTTAATTGACTTGGTATGAGTGTAAAATAATCCGTAGTGTGTGTAGTGTATCGTTAGTGTGCGGGGATCGCTGGTCGGCACGGACTCGGTGGGCCGAAGGGCCTCTCTCTGTGCTGTATCACTAAACTAAACTAAACTAAACTAAATTGGCTCCAAGACAATTTAGGTATCATATTACATGCACTGTAGAGGAATTAACATTCACCCATTCTGGATTTATCGCTTTCGGACTCGCCACGAGATCAGTGAAGTAGAACGAAAAAAAGATGAGTGAACTCATTGACACACTTTGGAGTACTTCCTCTACCAGGAGTTGAATGACAAATTGCAAGATTCTATTTTGTTCACTGCTGTTATATGAATGCCACTTTATTATCATGAATGTCGCGTTTTTTGTCATTTATCTGCAAGGTACTTCCAAGCACAACTCACCGAACTGTATAAATTATGCAATCAGTGCAGTTTATATCTTGATTTAGTGCAATGGTGTGCTTTGAGCAGCAATCCATCTTGATTGTTCAGGCAAACTGTTGGCTGCAGTCTCGCTGAAGAAGCCATGAAAGCTCATAATTACCAGCCATTTAATAAAGGATTTCATCAAATTATCGTCCCCGACGTCAGATTTTGGTCCTTTTAAGGTTACGGCAGTTTTTATATATATCATTGGATTGAGCTTCCTATTAGATTAGATTGCTTTCAACGCATTCCTCTGCACTTGTATGACTACAACGTTCAAGATGTTTATCAATAAATGTTGTCCAAATCTATTCCATTCTGGAATATCTTGCTATGATGTTTGGCCTGCAAATCTTCTTTGAGCTTACAAGCAGACCTAATGATTTGTATGGATGTTGAATGTTAGATAGAGCTCTTAAAGATAGCGGAGTCAAGCGATATGAGGAGAAGGCAGGAACGGGGTACTGATTGGGGATGATCAGCCATGATCACAGTGTTTGGCGGTGCTGGCTCAAAGGGCCGAATGGCCTACTCCTGCACCTATTGTCTATTGTCTATTGTCTATTGAATTGAGTTGAATCAAAATGAGTTGAATTGAGTTGAATTGAATTCTGTTGAATTCAGTTGATTTGAGTGGATTTGAATTGAGTTGACTTGAGATGAGTTGTTGAGTTCACTTGACTTTCATTTAGTTGAGAGATACAGCGCGGAAACAGGCTCTTTCACCCATCGAGTCAGCAACGACCAGCGATCACACTGGCACTATCCTACACACCAGGGACAATTTATCAACTTTTGCAGAAGTCGATTAACCTACAAACCTGCACGCCTTTGGAGTGTGGGAGGAAAGCAGAGCAGCTGGAGAAAACCCATGCGGTCACAGGGAGAACGTACAAACTCGGTACAGACAGCACCCATAGAAAGAATTGAACCAGAGTCTCTGGCGCTGTTGGGCAGCAACTCTACCGTTCGAACTGTGCTGCCCTCAAATCAGACATATTTAAATCGAGACTGCCCCTCACCCTCTTTATTACTCTATGCCACCCATTGGTACCAGCGTCTGCCAATGGATTTTACCCACTCTTTATGTGTTTCTGCACAACTTCTGTTGAAATACTGTAATCAACAAGATCCCTCTTCTCCCCTCTCCCATCAGGCAAGAGGTACAGAAGTGTGAAAACGCTCACCTCCAGATTCAGGGACAGTTTCTTCCCAGCTGTTATCAGGCAACTGAACCATCCTATCAGCAACTAGAGAGCAGTCCTGAGCTACCATCTACTTCACTGGAGACCCTCGGACCATCTTTAATCAGACTTTACTGCACAATCTTGCACTAAACGCTATTCAAGTTATTCCCTTCATCATGTCTATGTACACTGCAAATGGTTTGATTATAATCATGTATCGTCTTCCTGTTGACTGGTTACCACGCAACAAAAGCTCGGTACATGTGACAATGAACTTTAGTCCTTGTATTTTGGGCATCAAAATAACTTTCATATTTTGCTAATAAGGGCACTCAAAACCAGGTGCTGCAACCGTAGTGTCAATAACATCTATACTATGGAGCAGCATAGGGTGTCATGGCGGCACAGCGGTTAATACGATACT
Organism: Malacoraja senta; assembly: GCA_038087875.1. Taxonomy (NCBI): domain Eukaryota; kingdom Metazoa; phylum Chordata; class Chondrichthyes; order Rajiformes; family Rajidae; genus Malacoraja; species Malacoraja senta. The sequence goes on along the minus strand of JAXLNO010004010.1, from coordinate 117,643 downwards.
GTGGCGGCTCCCAAGGATCGTGCCATTATACCTGTCGAACCCCTCGGCACGGGAGTGGTTCAGTCCGGAGGCGGCCCTTAGCCAGAGGGTTTAAAGGCAGGGGTTTGGGTGCCATCTTTCTCTCGTTTGGTCTTCCCTACAGCCGGGAGGACGTAATAAAAGGTGCTTCTCAAAACACTGGACTTCGTGCTTACTTTTGAGACCCACGCACCACAATACGATATAACTTTATTTATCTCAGGAGGGAAATTGATCTGCCAACAGTCATGAATAACTAAATACATGAAACATGAAATTAAAGCGGCGAGTGGCAAGGATTGGGGTTGTGCAAATATTGGGGAGGAGGGCATGGGAGTCAGGACAGAAGGGGGAGGAGTTGTACAGTTTGATAGCCACAGGGAAGAAGGATCGCCATTGGCCATCTCCACCATCAAAGAGCCGGTAAGTTTGTTAATCCTATTGACGTCCGCGGCCTTCGCCCAGCTGCCCCAGCACACAACAGCGAAGATGATGGCACTGGCTACCACCGATTGGTAGAGCATCTCACTCCAGAGGTTGAAGGAGCGGAGCCTCCTCAGAAGGTACAGCTGGCTCTGTCCCTTCTTGTACAGGGCCTCAATGTTCCTGGACCAGTCCAGTTTACTGTCCAGGTACACTTCCCAGGTATTCGTACTCCCTGGTCATAGAGTACCTGGTCAAGAGTCATAGACTCATACAACATGGAAACAGGCCCTTCAGCCCAACCTGTCCATGCTGACCAAGATGCCCCATTTAAGCTAGTCCCATTTGACCTAATTTGATCCATATCTCTCCAAACCTATCCTATCCATGTACCTGTGCAAATGATTATTAAATGTTGTTGTAGTACCTGCCTCAACTATTTCTTAATAGGAATTCAGGGCCTGTCCCACTTTCAAGATAAGATACAATTATTTGTCACATGTACCAATTGGTACAGTGAAATGTGTGGTCACCATACAGCCGTACGAATAATAAAGAGCACAGAACACGATAGTTTTTAGCAGACATCCCCACACAGCGGGATCAAAGTTTCCCCACTGCGAGGGAAGGCTCCAAAATGCAGTCATCCTCCTCTGTTGTCCTCCCGTGGTCGGGGGGCTCCCGAGCCCCCGCTGTCGCCACTACGGGCGGCCCGATGTTCAAGCCCGCTCGCCGGGGTGATGGAAGTCCGACGTCGGGACTGGAGGGCATCCTCCGCGGCTTGGACATCCGAAACGGCCACCTCCTACCAGAGTCCGCGGCTCCCGAAGTCCACAGGCCGCGCCGGGCGGAGATTCAACGCTGGCGGCCCTCGGCAAAAGGCCCCAGGTCTCCGCAATGTTGAAGACAGCGCCGGCCGCCTTGGAAGCTCTCCCAAACCACAGCTCCGTGGTGTTGGAGCAGCGGCCCAACGCTCCGGAGCTCCAAACGGCGATCCAGGTGAGGCATCGCCCGCTCCGCTCCGCGGCGACTCCAGCGCTGCGCCGCTGCTGTTGAAGCTCTGGTCCAGTCCCCCGGCAGGAAAGGCCGCTCCAATCCAGGTGGTAGGACGCGAGGAGGGGGGGCGAGGATGCGACACGGAGAAATAGTCGCGTCCTCGCCAGGAAACGACTGGGAAACAGTTTCCTCCTTACCCTACCCCACCCCCCCCACATAGAAAAGTTAAAGGAATCCCCAAAACAAACTTTAAAACTGACTAAAAATAAAAATAAAAATTGAAAAACAAACAGACTGCAGGCAGAGGCTGCCTTCAATGCGATGCCCCTAGTCACGACCTAATTCACTACCTTTTTTACTCGTGGACATTTTTCATCAGGCTAGAAAAAACGCCCCGACCTATTTGATACCACGAGTACCTACAACTAGCATCACGGCCTACTACGACCTACCTACGACCTCGTGACGACCATGCTGCGAGTATGAGTCAAGGGCAAACTCGGCAGAGGTCGTGAATTAGGTCGTGAAAGTGGGACAGGCCCTTAAATAGGAACCTGAGGAGCAACCTTTTCACACAGAGGGTGGTGGGTATATGGAATGAGCTGCCGGATGAGGCAGTTGAGACAGATGCTAAAACAACATTTAAAAGACACTTCAACAGGTACATGGATAGGAAAGGTTTAGAAGGATACTGGCCAAACACAGGCAGGTGGGACTAATGTAGATGGGGCATTAAGGTCGGCGTCGGCAAGTTGAGCAAAAGGACCTGTTTCCTGTCTAATTAATCTTTTAATCTGCCCGCACATTTTTAGGATGTGGGTGTACGATACGTCATCGGGTGGCGCCCGCGAGCGACAGCCTCGCCAGCAGCCCGTCTGTCCTTTCATCTTTTTTTGTTATTTTTAGTGCGTCTAAATGTAAGTATTTAAGTAAGTAAGTAAGTAAGTTTATTGGCCAAGTATTCACATACAAGGAATATGCCTTGGTGCTCCGCCCACAAGTAACAACATGACATACAGTGACAGTTACGAATGATGCAGAAAACACTAAACATTAATAATAATAAAACATTAATGATAAAACACCATTGATCAAGCATGTGAACCAACAAAATACCAGATCAAAGGGAGGCTACAGATTTTTGGCTTTTGAGTAGAGCAACTACTCGTGGATAAAAATTGTTTTTATGTCTGGCTGTGGCAGCTTTGACAGTCCGGAGTCACCTTCCAGAGGGAAGTGATTCAAAGAGTTTGTGGCCAGGGTGAGAGGGGTCAGAGATGATCTTGCCGGCTCGCTTCCTGGCCCTTGCAGTGTACAGTTCGTCAATGGAGGGAAGGTTACAGCCAATAACGTTCTCTGCTGATCGGACGATTCGCTGCAGCCTCCAGGTGTTGTGCTTGGTGGCTGAGCCAAACCAGATCATGATGGAGAAGGTGAGGACAGACTCTACGATGGCCGTGTAGAATTGGACCATCATTGCCTGTGGCAGATTGTGCTTCCTCAGCTGCTGTAGGAAGTACATCCTCTGTTGGGCCTTTTTGACTGTGGAGTCGATGGTAGCCCCCCACTTAAGGTCCTTGGAGATGATGGTTCCCAGGAACTTAACAGACTCCACAGATGTGTCTGTGGTGTTGTTGATGGTGAGTGGGGTGATGGGAGGGGGAGCTCTCCTAAAGTCTAAAATCAATTCCACTGTCTTAAGAGCATTGAGCTCTAGGTTGTTGCTACGGCACCAGAATGCCAGCTGTGACACTTCCTGCCTGTAGGCAGAATCCACCCCCATCCTGGATCAGTCCAATCAGGGTTGTGTCGTCCGCAATCTTGAGAAGCTTGATAGAGGTGTCTGTGTATGATTTAATGTTTCTCGGAATGTCTGATGTGGGGAGTGGGGGGAAATAAGGGGGAAACCGTTGTCGCATCTTCGCCCCCCTCGCGGCTTAAAAACTGCTTTGGTGCGGGCTCTCCAGACCGGAGACTGGCCCAGAGCTTCAGCGGCAGACGCAGCATGGACTTGCCATCGCGGAACCTGGGATCCCTTGCCGGGGATCGCCAGAAGAAGTACTCCGACCGCTGGCCCATGGTCTTTAACAACGTGAAGCTGCGGTCTCCGGTAAGAAGCCGCTGATTTAGGAACTCCAAGCCTCAGTGTGTGTTCCGAGCCGTCCCGACGTCGGAGTTTGGATCATCCCGGCGAGAGGGCCTGTACATCGGGCCGTCCGTAGCGGCGACTGCGGAGGCTTCAAGGCCCCCGACAACGGGTGAACAAATGGGGAAGATTGACTGAACTTCATCGCCTTCCATCACAGTGAGGAATGTTGATTCCACTGTGATGAATGTTTATGTTTAACTCTATTGTGTATTGTGTTCTTTTTACTTGTATGGCTGTATGGTAACTCAAATGTCATGTACCTTAATTGGAGCATGTGACAATGAATCTGAACTTGAACTTAAAGATGGTAGGAAAGATGTGGGACACAAAGTGCTGGAGTAACTCAGCGGGTCAGGCAGCATCTCTGGAGAACATGGGTAGGTGGCGTTGCACGTCAGGAACCTTCTTCAGACTGATTGTGGTGGGAGTGGGGAAGAAAGCAGGGATAAGGAAGGGGCAGCACAAATTGCCCCACTCACATAACAAATAGGAACGGTCTTGGACATTACCATAACAACATTTGATACAATCACAACATTTTGGACAAATATATGGGTATGTGACGTTTAGCGGGAAACATGGGCATGTGAGACGAGTGTAGATGGGGCACCTTGGTCGGCATGAGCAAGATGGGCCGAATGGCCTGTTTATGTGCTGTATGACTCAATGACTCAGGACTCTATCCCACCCGCACCCGCACCTGGAGCAACGCTGGTGGGGAAATATCGCAAGCGGTGTAGCAGGGGGCAGAAGCGGGGGAAGCGCGCAGGAGCCTACGCTAGGCTAAACGCGAACCCTCACAAACCGGCAGTGCCTACAGTCATGTTGGCAAATGTCCACTCCCTCGACAACAAGATGGACTACCTCAGAGCGTGGAGAGCCTCCCAACGAAGCGTGATGAACTGCTGTGTCTACGTCCTTACGGAGACCTGGCTGAATCAGAACATCACAGACGCTGCGATCCAGTTGGAGGGACTTATGCTATACAGAGCTGATAGAGTAGCTTCGCTAGCTGGTAAGGCAAGAGGAGGGGGACTGGCTGTATATGTGAACAGATCATGGTGCCGGGATGCTGTGGTGACTTCCACCTACTGCTCACCCCATGTAGAGCTAATGACTGTGAAATGCCGACCCTTCTACTCACCCAGGGAGCTAACGGCAGTCTTCATAACGGCCGTTTATGTACCACCGAGCGCGGGCGTGAAGGATGCTATGACAGAACTCTACAACAACATCAGTGAGCAGCAGAGGGAACATCCAGATGCTTTCTTCATGGCAGCTGGGGATTTCAACCAGGCAAGTCTTACATCTGTTCTGCCTAAATTCTACCAGCATGTGAACATTGCAACCAGGGGAAAGAACAAACTAGATCTGGTGTACACCAACATTAAAGATGCATATAGAGCAGCCCCCCTCCCCCATATCGGCAACTCTGACCACCTAGTGGTTATGCTCACACCTGCATACAGACCCAGGGTGAAACAGGACAGGCCAACGGTCAAAGAAGTCAGAACATGGCCACAGGGAGCTACCGCAGCACTACAAGACTGTTTTGAAACCACACAGTGGGCCATTTTCAGGGTGGCAGCAACAGATGACAGTAGCATCAACCTCCAAGAATACACAGAATCCGTCATCGGATACATCAATAAATGCATTGATGATGTAACGGTGGTAAAAACCTTCAGGAGGCGTGCCAATCAGAAACCTTGGCTAACTGGGGAAGTGTGTTCCCTACTGAGAATCCGGAATGCTGCATTCAAATCTGGGGACAACGCAGCATACAAACTGGCAAGGAGTAACCTATCCCGGGGGATCAGGGAAGCGAAGAGGCTGTATGGACAAAAACTTAATAGCCACTTCGCAAATGACAAAGACACACGTCGCTTGTGGCATGGATTTCATACCATCACGGACTACAAGCCCCCCCCCCCCCGCTGCGGATATGCCAAAACAACCCCTCTCTACCAGATGAACTGAACAAGTTGTACGCACGGTTTGAGGTTGGAAACACCACCCAGACACGTGCACTACTGCCATCTCCAAGTGACCAGTCGCTCAGGCTGTCCGCAGCCGGAGTTAAAAAGGCCTTTGCCAGCATCAACCCACGCAGAGCTGCAGGGCCGGACAACATTCCTGGATGCGTTTTAAGAGACTGCGCCGAGCAACTGAAAGATGTCTTCACAGACATTTTTAACATCTCACTCAGCCAGGCAGTAGTGCCCAACTGTCTTAAGAGTGCCACCATCGTCCCTGTCCCAAAGAAACCAAACCCAGCCTGCCATAATGACTTTCGACCAGTGGCTCTAACACCCAGAGTAATGAAGTGTTTTGAGCGACTGGTTATGCAGCATATCAAAAATAGTCTACCTGCCGACCTAGACCCACTGCAGTTCACCTACAGAGCCAACCGATCCACAGAGGACGCAGTCTCAACAACACTGAACCTCGTACTGTCACACCTTGATCGGAAAAATACTTATGCCAGGATCCTCTTCATAGACTTCAGCTCTGCTTTTAATACAATCATTCCGCAGCAGTTGGTGGAGAAGTTGGAGCTATTGGGGGTTGATGCTGGCACATGTAACTGGGTCCTGAACTTTCTATCGCAACGGCAGCAGACAGTCAGGGTGGGCAGTAGGACATCAAAAACCATAGCCGTGAGCACTGGCTCGCCCCAAGGCTGTGTCCTAAGCCCCCTGCTGTTTAGTCTGCTAACACACGACTGTACTGCTAGACTCAACAACAACTTCATCAACAAGTTCGCTGATGACACAACAGTGGTGGGTCTCATCAGTGACAATGATGAGTCGGCATACAGGATGGAGGTGGAGCTGCTCACAGGATGGTGCAAATCCCACAACCTCATTCTCAACGTGGGAAAAACTAAGGAGATGGTGGTTGACTTCAGGAGGGCGGGAAAACAACACCATACACCTCTGCACATCGATGGAGCTGATGTGGAAAGGGTCAACAGCGTGAAGTTCGTAGGGCTCCACCTGTCAGATGACCTGACGTCCACGACCAACACCACAGCACTGGTCAAGAGAGCCCAGCAGGGACTACACCCTCTCCGAAGACTACGTAAAGCAGGTCTCCCCACTACACACCTACGAACTTTTTATAGGGGGACAATCGAGAGCACATTAACCTACGGCATCACTTCCTGGTTCGGGAGCTGCAAGGCGTACGAACGGCACCAACTAGACAGGATTGTGAAGACCGCCAGCAGGATTATTGGTGCTCCACTCCCTTTCCTGCTGGACATATACAGGAAGAGATGTATCAGCAGAGCCATCTCCATCATCAAAGACCCCTACCACCCATGGCATCACATATTCTCCATCCTGCCATCTGGGAAGAGGTACCGGAGCATTAGGTGCAAAACCAGCAGGATGCTCCTCAGCTTCTTCCCGCAGGTTATAAGACTGATAAACGGACTTTGTCCCCTGCCAAAGTATCGTGCACCAACCACCAACCTGGACACACTGCAGCAGAGCCACTGTCGTGCCGCTGCCGATCGGAACGCCTGTTGATGTTTAGTAGAGTAGAGTGTTAATTTGTTCATGATATATGTATTTTTACTTCTATTTATTTTTTACTGCACACTGAAATGGACACTGGTTGAGGAACGTTTTTTTGTTTCCTCTGGGTATGTGAATACTCAGGAAATGACAATAAAGATATACAATACCTGAAAACTTGCATACCCGATAGTGTTTCCACCTTTTAGATTAGTTTAGCTTAGAGATACAGAGCGGAAACAGCCCCTTCGGCCCATCGAGTCCGCACCGTCCAGTGATCCCCGTACATTAAAACTATCCTACACACACTATGGACAATTTACAATTAAACCGAGTCAAGTAACCCACAAACCTGTGCGTCTTTGGAGTGTGGAAGGAAACCAGAGACCCGGAGAAAACCCACGCAGTTCACGGGGAGAACGTACAAACTCCGCACAGACAGCACCCATACGCTGCCGCTGTAAGGCAGCAACTCAACCGCTACGCCACCGTGCCACAGAGTAGATGGGGCACCTTGGTCAGTATGAGCAAGTTGGGCCGAAGGGCATGTGTCCATGCTGTGTGACTCTGTGACTCATGAGTCATGACTCTATCTCACCTGAAAACTTGCATACGTGCTGCTGCCTCCTAACTTCACAAAATCCTTTCTTCAGCCAATTTTACTTTCTCCATGCAATATGCAACATACCCCAGAAACAGCTGAGAGCAGTGGGTACATCAAAAATATTGGGTCTAAACGACATCTCAGATGCCGCGCTAACCACCTGGGCTCCACAAATAGCCAGGCTTCTCACCAAGATATACCAGACAGTTATATAGTCAAACAGCATGGAAACAGGCCCTTCGGGTCGACTCACCCATGCCAACCAAGTTTAGTTCAGTTTAGTTTAGTACAGAGATACAGCACAGAAACAGGCCACTCGGCCCACCGAGTCCGCACCGACCAGCGATCCCCGCACATTAACACTGCCCTGCACACACTGAGGACAATTTACTCTGACACCAAGCCAGTTAACCTAAACACCTGTACGTCTTTGGAGTGTGGGAGGAAACCGGAGATCCCGGAAAACCCCCCATGCAGTTCAAGGGGAGAACGTACAAATTCCGTGCAGGCAGCACCTGTAGTCAGGATCTAACCGGGGTCTCTGGTGCAGTATGTGCTGTAAGGCAGCTACTCTACCGCTGTGCCATCATGCCACCCTGACCTCACAACATTTTTTCTTCAGTCAATTTGATTTTGTCCCATTTTGTATGTGTTTGTACGTTCTCCCCGTGAACTGCGTGGGTTTTCTCCGGGATCTCCGGTTTCCTCCCACACTCCAAGGACGTACAGGTTTGCAGGATAATAGTAAGATTAAACGAGAACTTACCAGTTTGAAGTTTGATCTTTATTTTATGAGGAGTTACGATGAGGGATTACGTGAAGAAGACTCCGTCCAGCCGCACACGCGTCAATCTTCAAAGCAGCGGCGTGAAATCACAGAAAATAATTACTGAAGTATGATAGTAATTATAAGACTAGAACTACCAGTTGACCTTTAACACAGAAACATAGAAACATAGAAAATAGGTGCAGGAGTAGGCCATTCGGCCCTTCGAGCCTGCACCGCCATTCAATATGATCATGGCTGATCATCCAACTCAGTATCCCGTACCTGCCTTCTCTCCATACCCCCTGATCCCTTTAGCCACAAGGGCCACATCTAACTCCCTCTTAAATATAGCCAATGAACTGGCCTTGACTACCCTCTGTGGCAGAGAGTTCCAGTGATTCACCACTCTCTGTGTGAAAAAAGTTCTTCTCATCTCGGTTTTAAAGGATTTCCCCCTTATCCTTAAGCTGTGACCCCTTGTCCTGGACTTCCCCAACATCGGGAGCAATCTTCCTGCATCTAGCCTGTCCAACCCCTTAAGAATTTTGTAAGTTTCTATAAGATCCCCTCTCAATCTCCTAAATTCTAGAGAGTATAAACCAAGTCTATCCAGTCTTTCTTCATAAGACAGTCCTGACATCCCAGGAATCAGTCTGGGGAACCTTCTCTGCACTCCCTTAAGACGGGTGGGAGTGGAGGGCACGTAGTCCCTCATCGTAACTCCTCATAAAATAAAGATCAAACTTCAAACTGGTAAGTTCTTGTTTAATCTTACTATTTTACTTCGGAGTCACGTGAGTGACTGTGTGAAGATTTTAAAGCTCTGTGATTTCATGCCGTAGATTCAAATCCAGGCATCTCACTGCATTAATTGACTCTAAATGAGTAAAGCAATCAACAATGCATAACCACAACATAGATGCAATCAGTTAATGGTTAATTTATCACAACAATAGTAACCCCTTTATCACAAGGGGAAACTAAATACTGAATCCAAAACAGCACCACCAAATAACCACAGGTTCTCTAATCTCCTTATGGTAATACTTGTGAAACATCCTTTCACTTGCCCATCCTGCGGCCGCGAGGATATGGTCTATTGGGACATCAAAATCCTTGGCCGCCGATGTTGATGCCGCCCTGGTGGAATGAGATTTAAATTTGTCAGTATCAATACCTGCATCAACCAACACCTGCTTCAGCCAATTTGAAATAGTCTGAACCGACACTTTCTTATGCGTTTTTTTATGGCTGATAAAGAATGCTGATACTGCACCTCTTAAGGTTCTGGTGGCTTTAATGTAACATCGTAAATGTGATACTACACATAGACGTGGATCCCTGGGATATGCTGAAAAACCCAACTTACAACCTGTGACTCCAGGTCTACTCTATTTAAGCAAATCATAGACATAGAACGTAATAGCATCTGCTGCTATTTCCATCATGTCTATTCGTAGTTTCTGCAATGTTTGCACTCTCTGTGCTGAAACCAGTGCCCTGAGCATGACTACCTTCATGGTAATTTTGGCCAAGGACAGCGCTGCAATGGAGTCCATTGACGAAGGAGCATTAGCACATCTCTTACATTCCAGATTTCTGTATACGTGTGTCTAGGAGGCTTAGAATTGAAAATTCCCTTCATAAATCTACAGACCAAAGGGTGTGACCCTACAGGGTTTTGTTCTGATTCCCTCCATAGATATGCAGAGGGCACTCCTTGCAGTATTGATAGCACTATAGCTTAACTGCCAATCAAAATAAAGAGTTGACAGAAACTCTAACACGTCTGAGATGTCTGCAGTGTGATATGTAATATTCTGCCTTAAGCAAAACACCTCCCATTTCCTTATGTAAGAAATGTACTGCTTCTGGGTACTATCCCTCCAGGTTGCCACTATAACATCCACAGTACGATCTGATAGTCTTCTTCCGAGATATGGCACTCCTTAGAATCTGCAAATCAACAAACCAATACGATTATGTAAAGGATGTGAATCATCAGTTATAGGGTGCACAAACAGGTTAATTCTGTCTGGGAAATCATAAGAGGCTTTGTGATCATTTTTAACACCAGAGGGTACCATGGTTGTGTAGGCCAATCTGGTACCACCAATACTCCCGAAACGGAGTCCTGTTTGATCTTCTGTATACACTGACTAAATGAGGCAAAATGGAGGAAATGCATACAAAAACATTCTACCCCAATGCAGCGAGAAATATCCACCGCTACTGCCCCAGGATCAGGTTCCCATGACACATATTTAGGTAATTGGTGGTGTAGGGGTTAAGTGTTTCCCTTTATTATACAAAAGGGGTTCCCCTAGGTTCTAGACCTCGGAATTATGGTGGGATATGATAAAAAGGTTGAATTGACCAGAGTGTGCCGGTGAGAGAAAACAGAAACCAAGATGGACTCAAAGCAAGTCTAAAATTTACAGGCTTTATTAAACAATGAGAAATCGGATCTCACCAACACTACACAATACGTGGCTAAACTTATGCTTTAAGCTAAGACTATGGACGGAAAACTATCGATCACGTCGTGAAACTTACTTTAACACAATTTTACAAATACACCCCTTTCCCCTTCTTCTCTCAACCTCTATCCTATTTTTGGGAACTTCACCAGGTCATCTGGGGTACTCACAGCTTAGGTTGATGCAGGCTCACGGGCTGTCCAGCAGAGCAGGAAGAGCAGGAAGAGAGAGAGAGTTCTGGCTGGACTTGGGTTTTATACCTGAGCTTCCTTTGAAACCCCAGGTGGTCCTCTGGATAGAAGGGGTTCTTTTGATGTTTCCCAGTTTCGATCTGGCATGAACAATAGGCTTCCGATGGTAAGGGGTTTGCTGATGTCATGATCCCTCAGCCTGATCGTTATCATCCCCGATGGTGATTGTGTTACTGCTGGCCTGTTTACCACCGTCTGCTGAGGCTTGGTTCCTTCCTTTGTGTATCCAAGAGAATCTCGTTATCTCCGTCTCAGCCTTTCTGTTCACACCGTTGTGTGATGTCCAAGTCCACAGGCCAGACGGGTTGATTCTTTCTGTGGATTGCGGGTCTTTCCGTTGCAGCCAGCAAATCTGTCTTTTTAAAATGTCCATGTCCTTATCCAAGTTCTTCCATAATTTTGGAGGATTTGCCCCAATAACTTACATGCCCCTACGATACGTCCAGGCTTGCACGGACCGTATCGATTGACAAAGTTAGTGGGCAATCCTCCAGCCTCAAGAGCTGTAAACACTCCTGGTGAGAAGGTGAAATTATGTACCCCGAAAGTCCCCTTAATCGCTAAACTAGGCCCTCGAAGCACTTTAACTTACACTATAGACCTTTTACTTTAGATCAATCCCACAAACCATACAGTACCCTCACGACCATTCCCTGAAAATGCAGGGATTACAACATATGTACAAAAACTATTGCACTAGAGTACGGACATTTTTACAGTGATGGGGTGTCGTTACGGTGACGTCGGGCGGCTCGATTTACCAGCTGTTGTAATTTGGCCATCCTCCTCCGCCTTTTAAATTTGCAATTAATGCATAGCAAATACAGCACAATTGGTCGTGCCGAGGTTCCCATCACCGGGATTCTTACGACCACTCCCATTATGGTGTGATTGGATTTTCCGCAATCCACCGGAACCGGGTAGGCCTCGGAGGCCACACGAAGCTGACAAGGACTCAAAGTGCTGTTATAAGGGTGTAGCGCTGCTAGGTGCTGGTTGCTTATCCAGGAGGGGACCCGACCTTGCCTCAGGTCTTCCAGGTTGCTCCTCCCCTCCCCCAACAACCACGCACCATACAGCCCACACACCTCATTCTGTGCAGCCTGATCGGACGCATTCCGATCCTCTTTAATCAAAGCGTTTATCATTTTTGCATGTGTCTCCAATTGTGCTATGATTTCCTTTAGATGTAGAGTCATTGCCACCTCTTCATGCAGTCCCGATCCTACCACCGCATTTTCCTCCCCCAGAACCTTTCGTAACTGGCCCTTCAACTGATTGATCTGCAGGGCCAGTTCTACGTTGTCCATGCTATTAATAATAGACGTCCCCGTGTTAAATGCTGTAAACCCGTCGTTAACCACCCCTCGTCTTTGCCTACCGGACCCCAAACTGAAATCCCCTCCCCCGCGGTACATCTCTTCTATGTCTATGTCCCCAAAATCCAGGTTGTGGAATTTCTGGAACATGTCTTTTAGCAGGGCCTGATGTAATAATTCCGTCTCGCGGGGGCACCATGCAGGTAACCGCACTTCAGTCAAATTTAATACTACTGAGGCCACAGCGTAATGCACTCCCTGGTACAGCACCCTCTTGGTTGGGACAAGTGCTAACCCATTCTCCGGCCCTTTGGTGGTGGTTGGACAGTTGTGAGGGTCAATCGGTTGGGCTGTGGGTAGGGGCTTCTTCACCTGAACCAGCAATCCGGTGGCTTTTACTGTCATCCCAGCCCTGGGGGCCACACATGCCTGCCCACTGCGGTCCCAATCTATCCCGTTCCCGGGGTTCTGCCACCACTTGACGAAAGTGATTGATGCCCCTACCGGACACACCTTGGCAGACCCCCATAGACATAAATAAAGCCCCTGGTCATAGGCCCACCATTTGTCCCAACATACAGTGATCCCTCCCGGTGACCCCGTGATGGTCCGGTAGGTATCATTGTCCAGTCTTTCCCAGTCCGAGGATCGATCCCTCATGTCCAAGCTCAGCTTCCTGAGCCACCACCATCTCCCCAAAGGAACGTCCCCCTTACAGGTTAAACACACCCGCCTGCCCTCAGTCACCCTAACCTGGTCGGTAGCCATCTGTATCTCGGCACAGGGTATGGATGCTTCCCCATAGGCGAAGCTCCTGTGGCTGGAGAACCTGGTCGAGTTCGACCCCAGCCATCCAGGCCATCTCCCCTCATGAGAGTATCCGGCCTGGCTATCCGCTACCAGGTTTCCTTGCCCAGTAGACACGAGGGGTGCTCTGTCCCCTGAGCACCCATATACGATGGACTCCTCCGTGTCCCCGCGACGCGCCACGCACATCCGGAGGCACATCATGGCCATCATCCATACGGCGGGGCTACCCATCTGGAAAACAAAGCGAAACACCTCCTTGCCTCCACAAAGCTATCTGCCTAATAATGGCATTTGGGGATTTGATTTGTCTGTTGTGGTCCACTTTACCACAGCACCTCCCTTCGATCCTGTACTGTCTGTCCCTGTACTCCCCTGTAGCTATACAAAACCTTATCTCTAGTTACGCTAACTACATCTACTTACACACAAACCAATGCTATATACAACGCCACCCGTCTCCGGGTGGCCAACTCATAACTGGTCCCCGTCACGCTGGGGCCACCCCTCTGGTGGGCCCACCCGTGCAGGCCAGAACTCCTCCGGTTGAGGGGCCTGACTGCCCCTCACCTCCCTTTGCACTACGAGGTTTTGAGTTACCCCTACATTCCCTGTGGAGACTGGGCTCCCTCCAGCCGCACTCCGTAGTGCCCTGTTTCGACCACTCTCCTTCCCGGCCCTCCTGTGGCCGGCCCTAGCCCTAGGTTTAATTAGGGATGGGGACCACCTTACTGGGGGTTTAGGGACCCTGTCACTCCTACGTCTGACCGGGGGTTCCCACACCAGAGGTGATACCTCCATCTCCTCTGCTTCTGTTAGTTCAGCCTCTCTTAGGCAATCTACGGTACCTGCCTGCGGAGGGCTGGAGTCAGCCTCCTTCTCCGCTGCTTCCAGTCCTCGCCCTGGAACACAGCCGGCTACTTCAGGCTGACTACCTGTGGACTCGCCTGGCTCCCCTATGGTTTCCACATCAACCCGGGTCTGTTCCTGATCCTGTTCTCTGACATGTACCCCTTTCTTACTTTTCCCTGCCCTTGTGGGGTCAAACAATTTACACTGGTTGATGTGGAACCATTTGACTCTACGGGGAAGCTGAATGGCATACACCATGGGACTGGCTTTGTCCACTATGTTGTATGGGCCAGCATACAAGGGTTCAAACACCCCTACCCTAGCATATCTCCTGACCATTACCTGGTCTCCCACTGCCCACTCGCAATGCCTGCGAGGCTCCAGCAGTAGCTTGTTTCTTTGGTGCTGGGCCCCCATGTTTCTGGCTGCCTGCCAGTGAACCTGCCTAAGTTGTTCAAATAGTTTCTTGGCAAACTTGTCCCGGTTCACTTCCCTGAGCTGTCCCTCTGTTAGGGCTGGGACCATAACGTGCATAGGCGTTCTCATGACCCGGCCCGTCATAAGCTCATGGGGAGAGTACCCCGTACTCCTGGACTGGCTGGCCCGAATCCCCATAAGGACCAGGGGTAAAACCTCCACCCACCGGTTGGGTGAGTCCCCTGTTTCCTTCCTTATCCTTTCCTTTATTGTCCGGTTCAACCGCTCTACCGGACCTGAGGACTGGGGGTGATAGGCCACATGCCACTTGGCCTTGATGCCCAGAATTCTAAGGGTGGACTGCATGACCTGTCCTGTGAAATGGCTCCCCTGATCTGACTCCACGAACTGTGGGAGTCCCCACCTGGTGAACACCTCCCTAACCAGGATTTTTGCCGTACCCATAGCGGTGGCTGCTCTGCAAGGGAAGGCCTCTACCCATTTTGAGAACACATCCACAAGGACTAAGCAGTACTTGTAACCCCCTTGTGCGGTTGGAAGGGGTCCGATGTAGTCGATTTGAATCGACTGCCATGGCCCCTCCACCCTCCCGATGTGTCCCATGGAAACCTTCCTTTTCTGGGGGTCTGGGTTGTTTGCTGCGCAAACCAGACAGCTTGCACAAAAGTCGCGAACGTCTTCCCTGAGCCCTGGCCACCATCCTGCCATCTCTACTCGCTACCATGTGGTCTCTGGCCCGGGGTGACCTGCCCCTGGACCCTCATGGGCTAGTTTTAAAAATTTCCTTCTGCACAGGGAAGGCACGACCCACTTATCTCCCTTGAATAACATGCCTTCCTTTACTGACATGTCTTTACCCCCATACGGTCCCTCTATTTTCTTCTGCCTGCAAATGGCTGCTGAGGCAGCCTTTAAAATAGGGTCTTGTGCCTGGACCCTGGTCAGGTCCGGAGCCAAAACCACTCCCGCACTCCCCTTTTCCTGAGGCCGCTCCCTGGCTGCAGCTACCTGTCCTTCCTCATAGGGGTCCCATGCTTTCCCACTCCTGGCTCCTTCCCTGGCCAAGCAATCCGCCCTCTACTGGAAGCACCTGTATCCAGCAGATAACTCCCGACCACATCCTGGACCTCCATCTTGACCCAGGGTCTCCCACATGGGCCATACTCTAACGGGCATAGGAATGTGGGCTGTTTCGCTGGCAGTCATAAAGGTGCCAGGGGTGCGGATACGGGCGCGCCCTGGCCTGTTGCCATGGCTACCTGTCCGGACCCTCCCACCTTGGACTGCAAATAGGCCAATAGATCTTTTACATCTATTGTCCCCGGCACGGCCGCTCCCTCCTCCGGGGCTGGGTCGGCTGTTACCGGGGTCCTATCCCCCACTGCTCTACTTGAGTTTCTGCACTCCCTCTTGTAGTGCCCGGGCTTCCCACACCCGTAGCACACCAGCCTCATCTCGGAAGAGGTCCGGCTGCCTTCCTGTTTCCACTCCCTCCTTTTGGGGGGTGCCGGTGCTATATTGTGCACCTTGCCCGTAAAGGGCTTCTCCTCACTTCTCTCCCCGTTGCGATACGCAAGGGTGAGCTTCCTTATTACCTCTGCCTCGTTAAGGTTTGGGTGCGCTGGGTCGAACCAGTGCTCGGCCTTTGCCCTAACTCGCAGGAGGCAATTCGCTACCAGAGTCTTCAGCCAGTGGGCTGTTCTCTCATCTAAATTCCGCCTATCTAAAGGCGTCCGACACGCTCCCTCATACACTGCCCACAGTCTGTCTGCGAACATGTCCGGGGACTCAGCTACCTGCTGCTTCGTCTCCCCCACCCTGGTGAAAGGACTACCCTGATTCAACCCCATGGCCTCCAGAACCGCTGTCTGTGCCGCTACCCATGTTTCAGGTCTTCCCCCTTCCCTGGAGGTCACTGCCTTGCATAGGTAGGAATCCAGGGTCATCAGTAGTAGCTTTACCCGTTCTACCTCATCGCAATCGTTTATGTCGGCTGCCTGCTGCACCTCCATAAAATGCAATGACGGGTCTCCCGCCCTGGTTAACTTGGGAACCTGAGACACCATCCCCCTCAGCACATGTGCCCCATGGGGAATGATGATATCACTCTCTATGGGCCCCCTATCTGCCTGCCCTACCGGGGGACCATATTTCCTTTGCCGTAACGGGCACGCCTGCCCTACTCGGGGCTGTTGCCCCTTTACCCCCTGCTCTTCCACCATGATCGATAACCCCACCACCTCGTGGTGTGCTACACATGGCGCGGAAGCCGCTAACTGAGGGTGCTCTCCCGCCCCTCCTTGGGCCTGTCCCTCCCCGGACAACCCGAACCCCACCTGCCGACCCGGACCTATCCCCGGCGCCTCAGGAGGCGGTCTATTCCCCTTGGCCCTTAAAGAATCATCTGCTGAGGGAAGCCCTCTGCCCCCGGGGGACTCCCTTGGTCCTACCAGGTGAACCCGTCCCCTAGTCTTGGACAGAGTCTCCTCCAGCTGCGCTATCCTCGCTTGGCAAGGCCAGTGATTACTGTCGCCTAGCTCGCTACGGGCCACCCTGTATGCTGCTTGTATATCCTGGAACTTTCCCTCCAGCTCCCTGCACTTCTGTGTACTCTGAGCCAGGAGTTCCTGGGCATTCCGTTCCCTCTCCTTTGCCTCTACCACCTGGCATTGGAGGAATTCCTGGGCATTTCTGTGGGACTCCCTCGCCTGCAAGATACACTGCCTGGCTTTACTGCATTCCTCAGATAGCCTTTCCCCTTCTCTAGCGCTTTCTTCAGCGCTGGCCCTAGCTTCTCTCAGTTGCTCTTCCAGTCTATCTACCTGTCTCTGCATTTTTGCTACCTGCTGTGATAGGCACGCTAGCCAAACTGCCTTTTCTTGCCCTTTGTTATACGCTTCGCTTTCCGTCCATCGAGCGGCAGCTGCTGCAGGCTGCTGTGCGGTCAACAATGCTATCACCCATTGTTTGGTGAGATTGATTTTTTAAATAGATAAGAGGAGATTCTCTCCTCCATCTTGCTACGTTCTCTCACCCCCTCTGGCAAATCACATATTCCAAACCACCGAGGTCCTGCCATGGTCGCCATTCTGTAGGGGTTAAGTGTTTCCCTTTATTATACAAAAGGGGTTCCCCTAGGTTCTAGACCTCGGAATTATGGTGGGATATGATAAAAAGGTTGAATTGACCAGAGTGTGCCGGTGAGAGAAAACAGAAACCAAGATGGACTCAAAGCAAGTCTAAAATTTACAGGCTTTATTAAACAATGAGAAATCGGATCTCACCAACACTACACAATACGTGGCTAAACTTATGCTTTAAGCTAAGACTATGGACGGAAAACTATCGATCACGTCATGAAACTTACTTTAACACAATTTTACAAATACACCCCTTTCCCCTTCTTCTCTCAACCTCTATCCTATTTTCGGGAACTTCACCAGGTCATCTGGGGTACTCACAGCTTAGGTTGATGCAGGCTCACGGGCTGTCCAGCAGAGCAGGAAGAGCAGGAAGAGAGAGAGAGTTCTGGCTGGACTTGGGTTTTATACCTGAGCTTCCTTTGAAACCCCCAGATGGTCCTCTGGATAGAAGGGGTTCTTTTGATGTTTCCCAGTTTCGATCTGGCATGAACAATAGGCTTCCGATGATAAGGGGTTTGCTGATGTCATGATCCCTCAGCCTGATCGTTATCATCCCCGATGGTGATTGTGTTACTGCTGGCCTGTTTACCACCGTCTGCTGAGGCTTGGTTCCTTCCTTTGTGTATCCAAGAGAATCTCGTTATCTCCGTCTCAGCCTTTCTGTTCACACCGTTGTGTGATGTCCAAGTCCACAGGCCAGACGGGTTGATTCTTTCTGTGGATTGCGGGTCTTTCCGTTGCAGCCAGCAAATCTGTCTTTTTAAAATGTCCATGTCCTTATCCAAGTTCTTCCATAATTTTGGAGGATTTGCCCCAATAACTTACAGTGGTTAAGTCTGGATGCAAACAAGTCAATCTCTGGCATCCCGAACCATGTAACAATTTTATTAAATTTGTCACGATCCAACATCCATTCTGTATTGTCATTGAATTTACGTGACCTTGAGTCTGCAACTATTTTGAATCTACCTGGTAGGTAGATTGCCGAAACCAAATATTTCTGGTAAAACACCAGGTCCAGATCACGTTAGCCAATCTATCACAAGATTCTGACTTAATACCACTCAAATGATTAACATACGTTACTATTCCGTAGTGTTGTCAATCTGTACCTAAACATGCAAATTTTGCATATTAGAGCAATAAGCTTTAGGCCCATAAAATGTTCCTAAAAGCTCTCAGTAAATGATCCCTTGTTCTTGGATCAAAGGTACTTTCTCCACATTCCATTTACCTCCACAGCTGGAAATAGTATAAGTAGCACCCCAACCTAGAGCACTAAATCAGTCTGTAGAATAATGGAAGGTGTTTCAACCAGAATATCTCTGGAAGCATTTGAGACACTCATGATCCACCATAGTATTTCAGTAATAACTGCAACTGGCAATTACATGGGCCTGTCAAAATGCCCTGAATGTATCCTCAATGCCTGTACCTATGCTTGCTGTAAATGCTGATAATGCAGCGGTCCAAACTGTACAGGCGGAAATGAGCAATTAGTTTGCCAAGCAGGCTTGCTACCTGCCTAATTGAGGGTTGGTGCTGTGTAATGAGCTTAATACAACCTTCTTCTTCTTCTTCTATGTGGTGTTTTTTGGCGGTTGGCAAACCACTTTTTTGGTGCATTACCGCCACCAACTGGCATGGAGTGTGGATCAAACAATACCATTACATATACTAATAACCTATATCCTTCCGAACAAATTGGTTACCCTAAGAAAATGCAACAGGATTTGATAGCACTTATATGAACTTCCTTGCAAAATATCTACCAAATCAAATTGTATTCTTTCTTTTCTGAACTGCTCACTCATCCGTTCTCTCTCCTCCTCATACCTCTCACAATGTACAATGACATGCTCTATTGTCTCTTCTTGCCCACAGTATTCACATCTGCCTGTATTATGCTTGCCTATTATAAAAAGTGTACTGTTCAGACCAGTGTGTCCAAATCTAATTCTTGAGATTACTGTCTCCTCTTTTCTGTTTTTTCCTGCACATCTCATTTCTCCCACTTTCCTCTGGACTCTGTAGAACCACCGTCCTTTCCGCTCTTCCATTGCTTTTGCCATCTTTCCTTCAGTCTTTGCTTAATAATGTCTTTGATTTCAGTTTTACCTATGTTAATACTTAAATCAATCTTACTTCTTTTTGCTACCTCTTTTGCTACCTTATCTGCCATTTCGTTTCCTCTAATGCCAATGTGTGCTGGTACCCATAAAAATATGACTGTAAGCCCCATCATTTGAATTCTGAATAGTGTTTGTTGTATTTCAATCAAAATGTCTGGTCTACTGTCTGAATGGCTGTGCTGTAAACTCTTTACTGCTAAACTTGAATCTGAACAAATAACTGTCCTTAAAGGCCTAGTATCCTCGACCCACTGTACCGCTAACAATATTGCAATCATTTCACCTGTGTATACTGAGACCTCATTATTGATCCTCTTCCCTACTTTGATGTGAAATTCTGGTACAATAAATGCTACTCCTACTTTATCTACTGAATCTTTTGATGTATCTGTATAAATTTGGACAAAACTGTTGTATCTATCAATGTGTTCCTGTATAATGACTGAATTATACCTATGTTGTTTATCCTTGTTTTCCTGTTCTAATGTTGTAAAGTCTACTATTGCATCTGGAAGTATCCAAGGTGGAATTGAAGGCAATGGAACCGTTGGAACCACATTTAATTGTGCTATGCCGATTTGTACTGCTCTCTGGGTCACTGTCCATCCAAAACTTTTTGTTTCCCTTCTCTCCTTTTCCCAGCATGGTTTGACAGTAACTTGTGCTGGGTGTTCATGACTGCAGCCCTGTAGGTTAATCCAGTAATTTAATGAAAGCTGTATCCTTCTCATCTCTAGAGGCATCTCCCCCATTTCAACCTGTAATACTGCTGTT
This sequence comes from Malacoraja senta, assembly GCA_038087875.1. Taxonomy (NCBI): domain Eukaryota; kingdom Metazoa; phylum Chordata; class Chondrichthyes; order Rajiformes; family Rajidae; genus Malacoraja; species Malacoraja senta. The sequence goes on along the minus strand of JAXLNO010004010.1, from coordinate 96,964 downwards.
GGAGTTGCTTTTATTGCACCTGCACATATTCTCAATGCCTGATATTGAATGTTGTCTATTTTCTTAAGAGAAGTACTTGATGCGGACCCATACACCACACAACCATCATCTAACATATCTAATTAACCCAGTGTATATAGCCTTCAAAGCTGTTCTATCTGCTCCCCATTCACATCCAACTCAACATCTCATTACATTAAGTACCTTCTTACATTTGTCCACTACTTTCTGAATATGAACCATCCATGTAATCCTCTCATCAAACCATAAACCTAAACATTTATAGTATTTTACTCTCTCCAATTCCTGGTTATATAATTTTAATTTAACCTCACTACCAATTTTCTTCCTAGTAAAAAACATTATCTTTGTCTTTTCCACAGAAAATTTGAATCCCCATTTATAAGACCACTCTTGCGCCTTTATTATAGCCCTCTGTAGTTTCTGCACAATAAACTTCACATTTCTCCCCCTTTTCCAGATTGCCCCATCATCCGCAAACAGTGAAACTCCCATTTCATTTACAATTTCTTCATACACATCATTTATCATTAATAAAAATAGTAAAGGACTTATTGTGCTCCCTTGAGGTGTTCCATTTTCAATATCTAATGTTCCTGAGTATTGATTTCCAACTCGTACTTGTATTGACCTCCCAAATAAAAAATCCTTAATCCATTTCAATATACGACCTTTAATCCCCAATTTACCTAGTTTCACTAATAACCCTTCTCCCCACATCGTATCATATGCTTTCTCAATATCAAAAAATACAGCTACTCCACTTTCTCTGTTAATTTGTGCTCTCCTAATTTCATGTTCTAAACATATAGCTGGATCCATGGTGTTTCTCCTCTTCCTAAAACCACTCTGGTAATTGGATAAATACCCTTTATTTTCTACATAATATGTTAACCTTTCATTTACCATGTTTCCCATTACTTTACATATGTTGGATGTTAATGCAATAGGCCTATAATTCCCTGGGTTTGTCAGATCTTTACCTGGCTTTCCTATTGGGATTACTACTGCCTCCTTCCAGCTTTGCGGTAATTTCCCACCCTCCCACACTTTATTATAAAATTCGAACAACAAATCCTTGGATGTTTCACTGAGATGGTTTAACATGGTGTAACAAATCTGATCTTTACCTGGTGCTGACATCTTGGTTTTTCTAAGAGCTCGGTTGAATTCTGTCTTTGTGAATGGTTTGTTTAGAACATCGTTAGTGTCTTCCTCATGTCGTATTAACTGTCTATTCTCTGCTATGGTATTTTCTTTTCCTTTTCTTCCTTCTTCACTAACATTGTCTGAACTGTGAATTTTAGCAAAAGATTTTGCCAACATCTCTGCTTTCTCTTCGTCTTTCACTGCTGTAATTTCACCGTCAGTTAGGATTGGATATTTGTATTCTCTTTTAATTCCTTTCATTCTCCTTATCATTCCCCAAACTTGACCTACTTTTGGCTCCCTTCCCACTGAGTTACAAAATGTCCTCCAAAATTCCCTCTTTGCATTTTTTAGTACTCTTCTTACACTTGCTTGCAACCTTTTGTATTCAATAAGATTCTGAAAATTATGATTTCTTTTCAAAATTTTAAAAGCGTTATTTCGACTCTTAATTGCGTTGTCACATTCCTTATTCCACCATGGTACACTCTTCTTGTTGTGCTTACCTCCTTTCTTCTTAATGGACTTTGTTGCTGCCTCTAAAATGGCTTCGCAAACAGAAATATTTAAATTATCCACCTTCATAAATATCATTTTTTTCCATTTCTTAATCACTAATAGTCTTAAACTTCTCCCAATCAGCACCACTAAAAGACCACTTCTGTATTCTCTCTGTATTATACTCCTCTAAACTCACTCCTACTACTATTTCTATCGGATAGTGGTCACTTCCTACCGTTGTTCTTCGAATTACTTCCCATGACAAACACCCGCCAATGAGTCTGACACTAGTGTGAGTTCTATGGCTGATTCTGACCCTGTTCTGATGTTGATTCGTGTCCCACTTCCATCATTAAGACACACAAGGTTATTATTCTCCATTAAATCCTCAATCACCATCCCATTTTCATCATTAGAATCATCCCACAACGTGCTATGAGCATTAAAATCACCACAACATATAACCCCCCCCCCCTAAATACACAGCAAGTTCGTCCATCAACTCCATTGAAAGCCTTTTACACGGATTATAAAAATTAACAATTTTAACCTTACCTTCTCTTGTCCAAATTTCCACCACTAAATATTCTAATTCTGTTCCTTTCACCAACAATCTATTCTGTATTCCTTGCTTTATAAATATTACACACACCCCTCCACTCCCCTCCCCCCTATCTCTACGGATACTATCATAACCTTTGATGACAAAGTCTAATGAAGGCTTAAGCCAGCTTTCTTGAATACATATGACTTCTGGTTTCTTCTTTAACTCTTTAATGAATGCTTTAAACTCTTGTCCATTTGCTATTATGCTCCTTGCGTTCCATTGTAATATAATCAATTTGACCTATCACCAGAACCTTCCTGCCTTCCATCTCCTTCAAGCTTTTTATTGACACTCTCCCATGATACTCCTTTTAAACCCCAAAACTTCTCTGCTCCCTTAACAATGATTTTTATTTTTTCTCTTTTGTGTTTAACCTGATCAGTACAGTTGATTACATATGCAATGAAAACAATAAGCTTATCAGCTGTCAGTTCTGTGTGAGTTTTGACTGCTTGACTTTCCTCTGATCTCAAAAACGAATGATTCTCTCTCCCATTAATATCCACTCTTCCCCTTTGTCCTTGCACCTTCTTCACTGCCTCCGAGTAGCTTATGTTACTTACTGTTTTCACTTGCTGAATCTCCACAGCCCTCTTCCTGACTTCAAATCCCCCATACGTTACCCTGTGTGGTCCTCCGCAATTGCAGCATTTATCCTGCATATTTTCTCTGCACTCTTCAAATCTATGCTCTCCTCCACACTTGGGACACCTCTGATTCCCCTTACACACCGCTGCTATATTTCCATACCTCTGGCATTTATAACATCGGAGCGGTAGAGGGATATAAAGCCTCACTGGAAAGATCATGCATCCGATTCTCACTTTTTCTGGTAGTTCAGACTGCTGAAACTCCAGAAGCACAGACAAGCTCTCTACCCTCTTATCCTCCACTGTCCTTAACAATCTCTTAGCTACACTCACCTGGCCACCAAAAATACTCCGTTTGAGTTTCTCCAGGTCTTCATCTACAGGAATACCTGTTATTACTCCCCTTGTCACTCCACTCTCACGCAGAGTCTTTCTTTCACTGACCATCTTCTTGCAAACTTTCAATCTTCGGCGCCTAATTTTTTTGCTCCTCCGTTTTACATATTATTAACAAGTTCCCGTCTCTCAAAATTTTAGCTGTTTCCACCTCTCCTACCTTCTTCTTTAGCTCCCTGGATAAAGCTATCGGACTTAAATTGACATGCTCATCTTCCTTTCTAAATTTCATTATTATTTTAACCTCCTTCCTTTCAACCTTTTTCCGAACCGTTCTCCTATCCTCTTCTGAACTGTTCCCTTCAAAACTCCTTTGCTGTTTTGGCTGAGCTCGTTTTGCCTGATTCCTCCTTCTCCTTGATTCCTCCCTGATCTCCGACTAGACTCTGACGTCCAGTGACCAAAAGCCCTATCATCTTGATCTTCGTCATCCTCTAATCCTACCTGAGTTGCCATTTGATCCAGTCACAAACCAGTTTATGCCAACCGCCAACTCCTAGTCCCTCTCTCCCTTCCACACGGGAGCTCCCCGTCCCACCTCACACCTCCCAACTCCCGCTCCCTTAATACAACCTTCAATTAACTGCAGCCTTTATCCTTGGGCGGAGTCACTACCATGTGTTCTGATTTAATAGTGAAACCCAAGTAATCAATTACTGTGCTTGGTAATAGTTTGGATTAACTGGATGGATAATAAATCCCAGCCTCTCGAAAGTGAGCTTGATTCTTGACACTGATGCTTCTGTTGTAGCCCGAGTGTCTCCTACAATCAGAATATATCCAAATAGGCGATTACCAAATGGCCCTGAGCTCTTAGTAGTGCTAAGATTGTTTTTTAACAATTTGGTAAATAGTCTCAGACCTGAGGTTAAACCACAAGACAATGCTTTAAATTGCCATAATTGACTCATCCAAATAAATTTTAAATATCTATGATTATTACCATGTACAGCCACACAGTAATATGCATCTTGAAGATCTATGCTAGCCATATACATTTTCTTGAAATTAGCTGTATAGCATTGGCAAATGTCTCCATTTTAAAAATGTTTTTTATACTGTACAAAAAGGGTTAAGACTTGTCAGATCTAGAATAATTCTACACCCACCATCCTTATTTGCTCTAAGAAAATACTCGACACAAATTGGTGGTGTTGGTGAACTGACTTCTCAATTACCCCCTTTTTACACAATATTTCAAGTTCTGCCTGAGTCTGCATATTCTCTTATTTTGAGAAAATACATGTCCAATTTGAAATATGCTGAGTAGGAGGATCCAAATATGGGTAGAATTCAATTCTAAACCCCACAATACTGTACAGTATAAATGTATCAGATTGCCATTCTTTTAGGAAGAATTGTAATCTTCCCCAACTTGTAAGTGTGAAACATTAATATGTCTCTTACAGGACCAGACCCACCTACCTTGGGGTTTGCTGATGGCAATTGTTGTCCCCTGATCTTAGTGAGAATACTGTAACCTCCACGTGCCTCAGGAGCAGTGCGCAAATAACGCAAATATGGGAAGGACCGATTTGATCCTTCACTGGCCCCAGTCACCACACGTCGGTAGGGAAACTGCCTTCGATTTGATCTGCCAAGCACCGGTGGTTTCATCATCCCCACGGTTCTTAACTTCTTCATCGAGGTCTTTTACCCTTTTTTGGCTAGATTCTTTCCAAAAAGCAGATTAGGCAATTGAATATTAGATGGTTTACAGAGCCCCGCAAACTTAGGGTATATGTTAGGTCTTATAGCACTTTTACAAATACAGTTTATTTCAAAGTGCACACTACACATGAGTGCTAAGGCAACCTTGTTGTGATGCAGACACATGCTCTCCATCCAAGCCTCTGGCCAAAGCTGTAATGCCTGAACCAGCAATTTCAACACCCGCTGTCATTTTTTCACTGCTGAGACTGCTAGCAGTGCGCAATTCTGCGGGTTTCATATTTTTTGACAGCTCATCCATGGTCAGTACCTGGAGCTGCTGGGAGAGCAAGTAATTTATTGTCATTGCTAATTTATCTCCCAATGGTTCCCCTGATAGTCTGGGAACGGAAATTTTGATATTGTGCCAGACTTGGTCCTTTAGGCTCTGTTATTGGGCTCTGGTCCTCATATGATTCGTCATCTGAATCTTGCTGCCCGTAAAATAATCCTCCTCATGGAGGGGGCGAACTGGCATCCTGCTTCAGGTGTTTCTAGCGCTGGCTCTCCCATAGGCCTACGCATAGTAAACCCTTTTCCAGGTGCTCGCCGCGCGGGCTCTCCTGTAGGCCCATGCATATGCAGCCCTCTTTCAGGTGCTGCTGGCGCTGGCTCTCCTGTAGGCCAACGCCTATACTGTCTTCCTTCAAACATTTTTGGCGCTGGCTGTCCTGTAGGCCAACGCATAAAATGCCCTTATTCCGGCATTGCTGACGCTGGCTCTCCTGTAGGCCAACGCAGAGCCGGACCTTCCAAAGCATTCCCTGTGCTGGCTCTCCTGTAGGCCAACGCTGAGCCGGACCTTCCCCAGGCACTCCCTGCGCTGACTCTTCCGTAGGCCAACGCGGACCCGAATAGACAAAATGTCTGCCTGAGGCGGGGAACCTCCGGTCTGACTCCTCAGAGTCTGCTGGCCACCCGGACTTTTCACTGGCCTTGTGCCCTAATGGCGCTGCAACGGTATTTCTTTTAACCGTTTCTAAAGTCGATGGCCTCGCTGCCACCAGCTCCTCAAACGGGCGCCCGCTACTCACAGACCCGCGGTCTTTCTCGAGTTTACCTTGCGGTACGCCTCCCTTACGTCCTTTCTCCATTCTAACTTGTGTTGCACAACTACAAGTTCTCTGAAGAAAGCGACCTGAAAACAAAAGTAAACCACTTACCTTCAGGCTTTTTACTTACCGCTTGGAGGAGCTCTGCTCCTCCACACACGGTCGCTGCGCTATGCGTCTGACGATATGACGCGTGTGCGGCTGGACGGGGTCTTCTTCACGCAGTCACTCACGTGACTCCGAAGTAAAATTGGCTTGGTATAATTGTAAATTATCCCTAGTGTGTGTTAATGTGTTGGGATCACTGGTCGGTGTGGACTAGGTGGGCTGAAGGGTCTGTTTCCGCGCTGTATCTCTAAGTAAACTAAACTGAAACTCACTGAATTCTCGAGGTGAGGTGCAAGTGACTGCTCTTGACATCAGGATAGCATTCAACCAAGTGTGACATCAAAGCATCCCAGTGAAATGAATAAGTAAAGAAACATTCTCTTGGTTTTTCACCAGAACAGGAGCAAGCTCTGCTGCGATCTGATCCCTGGAGTGGGATTTGAACCGGCAATCTTCAGAGTCAGGGCGAATGCAACAATCCAAGGCATGTTTGACATGACTGAGGAATAGCAAGTCAAGGCAAATACATTCAGTCTCTAGGCAGTTTGCTTTGTTGAATTAAAAGCACACAATGCTATTTTTCTGGAAGATAGGCAGTTCACTGAATGTATAACCGATCCTGCAGCCATTACTGATGAATCATTCATGTCTATAGCTGCCTTCTGTTGTTCACCTGAGTCTCTGCTACTTTGAAGAATAAGTGAGCTTAAAAATTTGGCTCCTCAGGAACTGTGGTTATGTATAGTAGCTATGCTTCGAGGGCAGCACAGTGGCGCAGTGTTCGTGTTCATGCCTCACAGCGCCAGAGATTCGTGTTCGATTCTGACTACGGGTGCTGTCTGTACGGAGTTTGTACGTTCTCCCCGTGACCGCGTGGGTTTTCGCTGGGTGCTCCAGTTTCCTCCCACACTCCACAAACGTACAGGTGTGTAGGTTAATTGGCCTCAGTTAAAATTGTCGCCCGTGTGAGTAGAGCAGTGTTAGTGTGTGGGGATCGTTGGTTGGTGTGCACTCGGTTGGGCCGAAGACCCGGTTTCAGCGCCATTTCTCTAAACTAGAACTAAACCTAAAAAACATGATATGATATGAATCAAATGAATAAGTTTATTGGCCAAGTATATACACATACAAGGAATTTGCCTTGGTGCTCCGCTCGCCAAGTAACGACACGACAAACAGTAAACAATTAAGAATGACACATAAAACATTATAACATTAAGAATAAAACATTGTAGTTTAAACATGTCAATGAAATAAAATACCAGAGCAAAAGGAGGCTCAGGTGTCAGACCTCTGTATGGCCCTTCCATCAGCTAGGGTATCGTCCGATACATCCGTACCACATTGCGGACATTGTCTGTGACTGTAGTACTGATGCACAACTGTGCGGGCGGCTCAGTGACGCATCGGACAGAGCTGTTTCCAAGATTAGAACATAGAAGATATGTGCAGCACATATTTGCAACTGTCCCTTCAGCCCACAATATCTTGCCGAACATGAAGCCAGAATAAACCTGGCATGATGAGACAATAGACAATAGACAATAGACAATAGAAAATAGACAATAGGTGCAGGAGTAGGCCATTCGGCCCTTCGAGCCAGCACCGCCATTCAATGTGATCATGGCTGATCATCCCCAATCAGTACCCCGTTCCTGCCTTCTCCCCATATCCCCTGACTCCACTATCTTTAAGAGCCCTATCTAGCTCTCTCTTGAAAGCATCCAGAGAACCTGCCTCCACCACCCTCTGAGGCAGAGAATTCCACAGACTCACCACTCTCTGTGAGAAAACGTGTTTCCTTGTCTCCGTTCTAAATGGCTTCCTCTTCATTCTTAAACTATGGCCCCTGGTTCTGGAATGAGTCGACTGGGCTTATATTCACTGGAATTTAGAAGGATTAGAGGGGATCTTATAGAAACCTATAAATTTCTTAAGGGATTGGATAGGCTAGATGCAGGAAAAATGTTCCCCATGTTGGGGGAGTCCAGAACCAGGGGTCCCAGTTTAAGAATAAGGGGTAGGCCATGAGATGAGGAACAAAAATTTCACCCAAGGAGTTGTGAATCTGTGGAATTCTCTGCCACAGAAGGCGGTGGAGGCCGATTCACTGGATGTGTTCAAGCGAGAGTTAGATTTAGCTCTTGGGGTTAATGCAATCAAGGGATATGGGGAAGAAGCAGGAACGGGGTACTGATTTTGGATTATCAACCATGATCATATTGAATGGTGGTGCTGGCTCGAAGGGCCGAATGGTCTATTCCTGCACCTAATTTCTATGTTTCTATGTTTCTATGAACGACAGATCAGCCATGAATGAATGGCAGAGTAGACTTGATGGGCTGAATGGCCTGCGAATCTGTGGAATTCTCTCCCACACATTAGAGACAACTTACAGAAGCCAACTAACCTACAAACCTGCACGTCTTCGCAGTGAGGGAGGAAACCGGAGCACCCGGAGAAAACCCACCCTATCACGGAGGGAGCGTGCAATCTGTGTACAGATCAAATATCCTATAGCGGAGCAAGATAGACCACTCCTGCTAAATGCAATGGGCTGATGTATAGTACGCAATGGAGCGGAACATGGGCCTTTTTTTCATCCATTTCAGTAACCCGACCCGACCCTACCCGACTCGCAGTGTAATCAACGTTGCGGGGGAACAGTTTGTGTTAATAAATTATAATTCTGAAAATGAGGAGAAGATTTTTACCAAAGAACTTTTATTTTTACGAGGATGTTTCCGTAACCGGCTTCCGTCTCCGCACTACTATCTTTGCACCGCTGCGGGATCTTTGGTGCGGAGACGGAAGCCGGTTATGGAACTGGGGCCAAAAATTACTCATGAATCAGCCCATGATCGTACTACGTCTTTTTGGGCGAGTGGGCTATCTTGCTCGCTATAGGATCTTTGGTACAGACTGCTCCCATAGTGTGGATCAAACCCGGGTCTCTGGCGCTGCAAGGCAGCAACTCTACTGCTGCACCACCATCTACATCTTAATAAAAATATAAAGGTGTTGGAAATACTTAAGGATGCAAAAGCACAGTTGGCAATATTACTGAGAGGATTAGTTGGTGCAGTGAAGGATCAGGGGGAGAGAAGCAATCAATTCGGAAACCAGTCTGAGTTATTGATTAGTTGATATACAGCAACCAGCAAACGACCAATGTTTAACAGGAGGCAATGATTATAATGATCAATAGTGCACGAGAGTGGGCTCAGTGGTGTATGAGGCACTTCACAGCATTCTGCTGCATATCTCGGGGAGTGCTTTTCTCATTGCTTAGTTCAGTTTAGTTTAGTTTAGTTTAGTGTTACAGCGTGGAAACAGGCCCTTCGGCCCACCGAGTCCCTGCTGGCTAGCGATCATTCGTATGATAGTTCTATTGTATAGTTTTAGTTTAATTTAGAGATACAATGTGGAAACAGGCCCTTCGGCCCCCCCGAGTCCGCGCCGATTAACACTATCCTACACCCACTAGGGACAATTTTTACATTTACCAAGCCAATTAACCTGCAAACCTGTACGTCTTTGGAGTGTGGGAGGACACCGAAGATCTTGGAGAAAACCCACACAGGTCGTGGGGAGAACGTGGAAACTCCATACAGACAGCACCCGTAGTCGGGATCCAACCTGGGTCTCCGGCACTGCATTCGCTGTAAGGCAGCAACTCTACCACTGCGCCACCATGGCCACTCTTCTTTATAATGCCCCCATTCTACACACAGGGGGCATTCTAAAGAAGCCAATTAACCTACAAACCTGTGTGTCTTAAGAGTGTGGGAGGAAACACAGATACACCGCCCTCTGAGTAAATAAATTCATAAGGCCATAAGGAATAGGAATAGAATTAGGCCATTCGGCCCATCAAGTCTACTCCGCCATTCAATTATGGCTAATCTATCTCTCCCTCCTAACGCCATTCTCCTGCCTTCTTCCCATAACCTCTGACATCTGTACCAATCAAGAATTTATCTATCTCTGCCTTAAAAATATCCACTGACCTGGCCTCCACAGCCTTCCATGGCAATGAAGTCCATGGATTCAACACTCTCTGACTAAATAAATTACTCTTCATATCCTTTATCCCCTTTAAAAGAACGTCCTTTAAGTCTGAGTCTGTGACCTCTAGTCCTTCTCTCTGGTAGGCTCCAGTACAAGCAACTCTAAGAATCCATCTCGGAGGCCCTCTACAAATTCCCTTTCTTGGGGTCCAAAACCAACCTGATTTTCCCAGTCACCTGCTTATTGAAATCTTCCATAAAAGTTGCATTACCTTTGTTACATGCCAATTTAAACTCCTGCTGCAACTTGCACCCTATATCCAGGCGACTGTTTGGGGGCCTGTAGATAACTCCCATTAGTGTCTTCTTACCTCTACAATTCCTCAATTCTATCCACAATGACTCTACATCATCAGTCCCTATATCTCCCATCGCAAGGGACTGAATTCCATCCCTCACCAACAGATCGGCCCCACCTCCTCTGCCCACCTGCCTGTCCTTTCTATAAGACGTATAACCCTAAATATTCAGTTCTCAGTCCCGATCCTCCTGCATGTCTCTGTAATGCCCACAATGTCATAATGCCACAATGACATCTGAATGAATGAATGAATGAATGTATGAATGAATAAGTTTATTGACCAAGTATTCACATACAAGGAATTTGCCTTGGTGCTCCGCTCGCAAGTGACAACATGACATACAGTGACAATTAAGAATGACACATAAAACATTAAACATTAATAATAAAACATTATCGATTAAACATGGGAATTAAATAAAATACCAGAGCAAAAAGAGGCTACAGATTTTTGGTTATTGAGTAGAGCTACTACTCGTGGAAAAAAAAGTTGTTTTTATGTCTGGCTGTGGTGGCTTTGACAGTCCGGATTTGCCTTCCAGAGGGAAGTGATACAAAGAGTTTGTGGCCAAGTTGAGAGGGTGCAGCGTTGGTGCACAAGGTTAATCCCCGGGATGGCGGGACTGTCATATGAGGAAAGATTGGAAAGACTGGGCTTGTATTCACTGGAATTTAGAAGGATGTGATGGGATCTTATAGAAACATATAAAATTATAAAAGGACTGGACAAGCTAGATGAAGGAAAAATGTTCCCAATGTTGGGGGAGTCCAGAGCCAGGGGCCACAGTCTAAGAATAAAGGGGAGGCCATTTAAAACTGAGATGAGAATACAACTTTTTCACCCAGAGAGTTGTGAATTTGTGGAATTCTCTGCCACAGAAGGCAGTGGAGGCCAATTTGCTGGATGAATTTTAAAGAGAGTTAGATAGAGCTCTTGGGGGCTAGCAGAATCAAGGGGTATGGGGAGAAGGCAGGCACGGGTTACTGATTGTGGATGATCAGCCATGATCACAATGAATGGCTCGAAGTGGCCGAATGGCTTCCTCCTGCACCTATTTTCTATGTTTCTATGTTTCTAGTGGAAACATCCTCCTCATCTCTTTCCTAAAGGTACACCATTCTATTCAGAGGCTGTGACCCTCTGGTCCTGGACTCACTCACTAATGGAAACATCTTCTGCACATCCACTCTGTGCAGGCCTATCCATTGTGCTTTATTTCCACACTCTGCAACAGTGCAGAAGGGTCCCGACCCGAAACATCACCCGTTCCTACTCTCCAGAGATGCTGCCTGTCCCGCTGAGTTACTCAAGCATTTTGTGTGTCTGTCTTTGGTGCAAATGTTTCCCCCTTGCCTCGGTAAAGAGCTGGAACATTTATAATTGAATTTCAATCTTCATGTTAGCTTAACCTCTTACTTGTTCTATTTATGTTCTGACGGCTGCAGCGGCTGTTTTCAAATAGGAAAGCAATATTAAAATGGAGATTGCAAACAATGTCAGGGGAAGAAAAATATTTACTCAGCGTTTATTGCTTGAGATGTTTATCGAAAGAAAAACAAACACTTTTAGATCCACTTATCTTCATTCAGCATGGCTTGGCAAGAGCTAATGCTGTTCTCTGCTCCTGAAAAATTGAACAGGAATGAAGTGCCTAAACAAACATAGAAACATAGAAACATAGAAAATAGGTGCAGGAGGAGGCCATTCGGCCCTTCGAGCCAGCACCACCATTCATTGTGATCATGGCTGATCGTCCCAATCAATAACCCGTGCCTGCCATCTCCCCATATCCCTTGATTCCACCAGCCCCAAGAGCTCTATCTAACTCTCTCTAAATTCCATCCAGTGATTTGGCCTCCACTGCACTCTGTGGCAGGGAATTCCACAAATTCACAACTGTCTGGGTGAAAACATTTTTTCTCACCTCAGTCTTAAATGGCCTCCCCTTTATTCTAAGACTGTGGACCCTGGTTCTGGACTCGCCCAACATTGGGAACATTTTTCCTGCATCTAGCCTGTCCAGTCCTTTTATAACTTTATATGTTTCTATAAGATCCCCCCTGAACATAAAAACTGACTGCAAAAGTTTTTATAGATATGTGAAGAGAAAAAGATTAGTTAAAACAAATGTAGGTCCTTTGCAGTCAGAAACAGGTGAATTGATCATGGGGAACAAGGACATGGCAGACCAATTGAATAACTACTTTGGTTCTGTCTTCATTAAGGAAGACATAAATAATCTGCCAGAAATAGCAGGGGACCGGGGATCAAATGAGATGGAGGAATTGAGTGAAATCCAGGTTAGCCGGGAAGTGATGTTAGGTAAATTGAATGGGTTAAAGGCCGATAATTCCCCAGGGCCAGATAGGCTGCATCCCAGAGTTCTTAAGGAAGTAGCCCCATAAATAGTGGATGCATTAGTGATAATCTTTCAAAACTCTTTAGATTCTGGAGTATTTCCTGAGGATTGGAGTGCAGCTAATGTAACCCCACTTTTTAAAAAGGGAGGGAGAGAGAAAACGGGGAATTACAGACCAGTTAGTCTAACATCGGTAGTGGGGAAAATGCTAGAGTCAGTTATTAAAGATGGGATAGCAGCACATTTGGAAAGTGGTGAAATCATTGGACAAAGTCAGCATGGATTTATGAAAGGTAAATCGTGTCTGACGAATCTTATAGAATTTTTTGAGGATGTAAATAGTAGAGTGGATAAGGGAGAACCAGTGGATGTGTTATATCTGGACTTTCAGAAGGCGTTCGACAAGGTCCCACATAATACATTAGTATGCAAACTTAAATCACACGGTATTGGGGGTTCAGTATTGATATGAAAGGAAGCAAAGAGTAGGAGTAAACGGGTCTTCAGAATGGCAGGCAGTGACTAGTGGGGTACCGCAAGGCTCAGTGCTGGGACCCCAGCTATTTACAATATATATTAATGATCTGGACGAGGGAATTGAATGCAACATCTCCAAGTTTGCGGATGATACGAAGCTGGGGGGCAGTGTTAGCTGTGAGGAGGATACTAGGAGGCTGCAAGGTGACTTGGATAGGTTGGGTGAGGGGGCAAATACATGGCAGATGCAGTATAATGTGGATAAATGTGAGGTTATCCACTTTGGTGCCAAAACAGGAAAGTAGACTATTATCTGATTGGTGGCCGATTAGGAAAAGGGGAGATGCAACGAGACCTGGATGTCATGGTACACCAGTCATTGAAAGTAGGCATGCAGGTGCAGCAGGCAGTGAAGAAAGCGAATGGTATGTTAGCATTCATAGCAAAAGGATTTGAGTATAGGAGCAGGGAGGTTCTACTGCAGTTGTACATGGTCTTGGTGAGACCACACCTGGATTATTGCGTACAGTTTTGATCTCCTAATCTGAGGAAAGACATTCTTGCCATAGAGGGAGTACAGAGAAGGTTCACCAGACACCACACTCAACCTGTCCAGGTCACCCTGCAGCCCAACATCCTCTTCACAGTTCACACTGCCACCCAGCTTTGTGTCATCTGCAAACTTGCTAGTGTTGCTCCTAATTCCCTCTTCCAAATCATTAATATATATGGTAAACAATTGTGGCCCCAACACCGAGCCTTGCGGCACTACACTCGCCACTGCCTGCCATTCTGAAAAGGACCCGTTCACTCCTACCCTTTGCTTCCTGTCTGCCAACCAATTTTCTATCTACATCAAGACCCTACCTCCAATACCATGTGCTCTAATTTTAGTCACCAGTCTCCCATGCGGGACCATATCAAAGAGTCATAGAGTGATACAGCGTGGAAACAGCCCCTTCAGCTCAACTTGTCTACACTGGCCAACATGTCCCATCTACACTAGTCCCACCTGCCAGCATTTGGTCCATATACCTCCAAAGCTGTACAATCCATGTACCTGCCTAACTGTTTCTTAAACGTCGGGATAGTCCCTGCCTTAACTACCTCCTCTGGCAGCTCGTTCCATACACCCACCACCCTTTGTGTAAAAAAGTTACCCCTCAGATTCCTATTAAATCTTTTCCCCTTCCCCTTAAACCTATGTCCTCTGGTTCTCGATTCCCGTACTCTGTGCGTCTACCCGATCTATTCCTCTCATGATTTTGTACACCTCTATAAGATCAACCGTCATCCTTCTGCGCGCCAAGGAATAGATTCCCAGCCTGCTCAACCTCTCTCTATAGCTCAGACCCTCTAGCCCTGGCAATATCCTCGTAAATCTTCTCTGTACCCTCGCCAGCTTGACAACATCTTTCCTATAACATGGTGCCCAGAACTGAACACAATACTCTAAATGCAGTCTATATGTTATACAACTGCAACATGACCTCCCAATTTTTAAACAGTGTTACATTGCTGGAGGGAGCCATTATCAATAGACCACTGTACCTTCCTACAGTTTGGTTTAGTTTAGTTTAGAAATACAGCACAGAAACAGGCCCTCCAACCTTCCGGGTATACACGAACCAGCGATTCCGCAAACTAACCCTATCCTACACACACGAGGAACAATTTACATGTATACGAAGCCGATTAACCTACAAACCTGTACGTCTTTGGAGCGCGGGAGGAAGCCGAAGATCTTGGAGAAAACACACGCAGGGCACGTGGAGAACGTACAAGCTTCATACAGACAGCACCCGTAGTCAGGATGGAACAAGGGTCTCTGGCGCGGTAAGGCAGCATCTCTACCGCTGGACCACCGTGCCGCCCTAGATCACTGGCTGTAGTTCATGCACTGTGGGAAACAATGAGGAGGGAATTTACAGTCTAGTTTAGTTTTATTTGAGAGACACAGCATGGAAACAGGCCCTTCAGCCCACACTGACCAGTCATCCCCCTGTTCACCTTAGTTCTTTGTTACTCCACGTGTACTTCCACTTCCCACACACTAGGGGGGCAACATACAGAGCCGATTACCTGACAAACCCGCATGTCTTTAGGATGTGGGAGGAAACCAGAGCACCCGGATGAAACCCACGCGGTCACATAATCACTTAATAATATTTAAGATTTAAGAATCATCAACATGATTACAGATGCCCCATTCATTTCAGTGTTTCTAGTTTAGTTTAGTTTTAGTTTAGTGATACAGCGTGGAAATAGGCCCTTCTGCCGAGCCCATACAGCAACGACCAAGAAAGCACAGCGATTACCCTACTTGCTGAGAAGGCTCAGTTAGTTCAACATGTCCCCTACAACGAACTCTCACCAACTTCTACAGATGCGCCCCAGAGAGCATTTTATCAGGATGCATCACAGCTTGGTTTACGGACAGCTCCATCCAAGACCGCAAGAAATTGCAGCGAATTGTGGACGCAGCCCAGACCATCACACAAATCAACCTCCCTTCCATTGACTCCATTTATACCTCACGCTGCCTCGGCAAGGCCAGCAGCATAATCAAGGACGAGTCGCACCCTGGCCACTCCCTCCTCTCTCCTCTCCTCTTCCATCATTATAAGCATGTATTATCTTTCCGCTGACTGGTTGGCACGCAACAAAAGCTTTTCATTGAACCTCGGTACACGTGACAATAAACTAAACTAAACAGAACTGAACTGAATGGGATCGCGCCAACCAATGATCACTGGTAAACTAGTTCGATCCTACATGCTCAGGGAGAATTTATAGAGGCCAATTAACCTACAAACATGTACGCCTTTGGGATGTGGGAGGAAACCGGCGCACCCAGAGAAAACCCACGCGATCACAGGGTGAACGTGCAAACTCCATGCAGACAGCGTCCGAGGTCAGGATCGAACACAGGTCTCTGGCACTGTGAAACCGCAGCTCTGTCAGTTGTGCCACTGTGCCACTGATCAGAAGATAGAGATGGACTGGCTGATGTGTAGGTAAGTGGATAATGAAATTTAAGGCTTTGAAATTTGAAGTGATAGGATTTGACAGAAAGAATAAGGACAGAGAATATAAATGAAATGCCGCAGTTCCAAAGTGTATGCTGAAACAATGGAACTGGGTGGAGGAATGAACTGCAGATGCTGGTTTAAACCGAAGACAGACACTAAAAGCTGGAGTAACTCAGTGGGACAGGCAGCACCTCTGGAGAGAAGCAATGGGTGACGTTTCGGGTCGAGACCCTGCTTCAGACCAAAGATCCTATAGACCACTCCTGCTAAATGCAATGGGCTGATGTGTAGTACGCACCGGAGCGCAACGTGGGCCTTTTTTTTCATCCATTTCAGTAACCCGACCCGACTTTGTAAATCCCTCTCGGCGTTGCTGGGGAACATAGATACATAGATACATAGAAAATAGGTGCAGGAGTAGGCCATTCGGCCCTTCGAGCCTGCACCGCCATTCAATATGATCATGGCTGATCATCCAACTCAGTATCCCATACCTGCCTTCTCTCCATACCCCCTGGTATGGAGAGAAGGCAGGTTTGTGTGTGTAATATAGGGTTAGATTCATAATTCTGTTCATTCATAATTCTGTTAAATTTTGTTAAAGATTAATATGTTAACAAATTATCATTCTGTTAATTGTCTTTCTTAATGTTTTTTTTTTAAAGCTTTTCTTTTTAAATGGCTCATGTGCTGTGTTTGAGTTTGAGTTGATTTTTGTATTACTCCTGCACTCTGTAATTCATCTAATCACACTGTTCACAACTGCGGCATTTGGAAAAATAATAGCAATATGAAGATTCCAGTTGCTCTGCTCTTGGAATCTTGGAATGTTCCTTAATGTTCCTTGATGTTTTTTTGTGTCTATGGAATTGTTTTTCAACAATAAAATGGGTCTGGTCTTCCCAATAGCCAGAGAGTGAAATGAGATCTGTCTGTAATGGTGGGGTTATCTAAATGAAGTATTTTTTAATTTCTTTTGAGCTAGATTAAAAAATGATGTATAACTTAAGGATGGTTTTATTCAGCGACCATACAACTGTTTAGATTGTGTAGGAAAGAACACACATAAACACATATATGTTTAAGAAGGAACTGCAACCTACACTGCACTCCCTCAATAGCAAGAATGTCCTTCCTCAAATAAGGGGACCAAAACTGCACACAATACTCCAGGTGTGGTCTTACTACGGAGCTGGCCAAAGTTGACTGGAAAGATTTGATTTTTTTGATTTTTATTTCCTTGTCATTTGAACCTCAAAGAGGCTCAAACGAAACTCCGTTTCCACAGCCATACATACAAAACAATTCAATTTACAGAAAAACATCCATCACAGTGAATCTCCTCCTCACTGTGATGGAAGGCAAAGTCATTTCTCTCCCCTGCACCATTTTTCTCCCGATGTTGAAGCCCCAGGCGGGCAATGTTAAGTCCCACGGCCGTTGAGGCCGCGCCGGGCGGTGTACGGCCTCGCTCCGGGCCCAAAAGTCACAAAGCTGGAGCCCCGGCGGGCGCTGGAATGTCCCGCGGCTTTAACATTAAAGCCGCGCCGGGCGATTTACGGCCCCGCTCCGGGTCGTTCCAACCCCGCGACTCGAGCTGGAGAAGTTGCGTTGCGGGAGCTCCGGAAAGCGGTCTCTCACCTGGACCCGCGAGCTCCCGATGTCCCAGTCCACGGGTCTGCAGCTGCAGCTGGAGCTCCGGAGTGAGCAGCAACGAGTCACCACCGCTCCCCGCACTCCGAGGACGGCCAGCCCCATGATGGTAAGTCCGCAGCTCCGCAGGCTCCGCGACTGGAGCCCCCAGGTCGTCCCGGTCGGAGGCCGCTCCACGGAGCTAGGCCCCAACGACAACGGAGACACGACAGGGAAAGGTCGGGTCTCCCGTGCAGGGAATAGATTTTTTTTAAGTTTCCCCCTCCCCACCCCCCGCCCCCCACATATACACAATTAAAACAGTACAAAAAAAACACAAACAACTACATTTAACTAGACAAAAATAAAAAAAAGACAGACGGGCTGTAGGGGCCGCTGCAGTAATCCGCGCCGCCGCACTAGATACACTAGCAGGGATGACAGTGGAACAAAAATGGCAGGTGAAGAGGAAAAAATTAGTTGAGACCAAAGTTGGACACCTGAAGACCGAAAAAGGTGAATATATTATGGGGAACAAGGAAATGGCAGATGAGTTGAACAGGTAATTTGGATCTGTCTTCACTAAGGAGGACACAAACAATCTTCCTGATATAGTAGTGGTCAGAGGATCTGGGATGACGGAGAAACTGAAAGAAATCCACATTAGGCAGGAAATGGTATTGGATAGACTGATGGGACTGAAGGCTGATAAATCCCTGGGGCCTGATGGTCTGCATCCCAGGATACTAAAGGAAGTGGCTCTAGAAATCGTGGGTGCATTGGTGATAATTTTCCAATGTTCTATAGACTCAGGATCAGTTCCTGTGGATTGGAGGGTAACTAATGTTATCCCACTTTTAAGAAAGGCGGGAGAGAGAAAACAGGGAAATATAGACCAGTTAGCCTGACATCGGTGATGGGGTAGATGTTGGAGTCAATTATTAAAGATGAGATAGCCAAACATTTGGATAGCAATAACAGGATCGGTCCGAGTCAGCGTGGATTTACGAAGGGGAAATCATGCTTGACTAATCTTCTGGAATTTGTTGAGGATGTAACTAGGAAAATGGACAAGGGAGAGCCAGTGGATGTAGTATACCTGGACTTTCAGAAAGCATTTGGTCCCACATAGGAGATTAGTGGGCAAAATTAGGGCACATCTTATTGAAACATATAAGATTGTTAAGGGCTTGGACACGCTAGAGGCAGGAAACATGTTCCCGATGTTTGGGGACTCCAGAACCAGGGGCCACAGTTTAAGAATATGGGGTAAGCCATTTAGAACGGAGACGAGGAAACACTTTTTCTCACAGAGAGTTGTGAGTCTGTGGAATTCTCTGCCTCACAGGGTTCTCTGCCTCACAGGAGGCAAGTTCTCTGGATGCTTTCAAGAGAGAGCTAGATAGGGCTCTTAAAAATAGCGGAATCAGGGGATATGGGGAGAAGGCAGGAACAGGGTACTGATTGGGGATGATCAGCCATGATCACATTGAATGGCGGTGCTGGCTCGAAGGGCCAAATGGCCTGCTCCTGCACCTATTGTCTTTTGTCCATTGTCTATTGTCAATTGAGGCTCAGGGCAGAAAGCTCAGTGTGGGAATGGGAGGGGGAGTTAAAACGTTTGGCTACAGGGATGTATCCCAACCACAGGCTCGGCTCGCTGGGAGAGGGAAGACCGCTTAGCCCGGCCCCTGCTCACCCCATGGATCGGGAATCAGAGAGGGAGTGGACGGAGACGGAGACGGAGATGGAGACAGAGACAGAAATGGAGACGGAAACGGAGAAGGAGACGGGGACGGGGACGGAGACGGAGACGGACGCTGGACAAAGGGCCCGTGAAAGGAACCGGGGGGGAGGAGGGGGTCTTACCTTCCTTGCCCTCGAGGTCAGCTGCAGGAGGCACGTCCTCCCCAGGGGAACGAGGGCTGGAGAGGGCCAGGTGACGAGAGTGAAGACTGTTCGCAGGACAACCGGAATGGAGGCAACGGCTGCAATGGGCCTTTGTGTACGGCTACAGCTGGGACTGCAAAATGGCCCCAACATGGCACCTCTTGCATATGAACAGTGGGATGTTCTGTACACTCTGTATTGACCGGGGGATTTTGCTCATGTGCCAGGATGGATTTGCTGTGCTGTACACTAAAAAAGCCTTGGTGCCTTGGTACACGTGACATTAAAGAAACCATTGAACTATAATTTTTCTAGGAGTAAGCATGACTACAACACGGTGGCGCAGTGGTAGAGCTACTGCCTTGCAGGGCCAGAGACCCGGGTTCGATCCTGACTATTGGTGCTGTCTGTATGGAGTTTGTACTTTCTCCCCGAGATCTTTGGTTTCCTCCCACACTCCAAAAACGTACAAGTCCGGAGCTTAATTGGCTTGGTGTCGATGTAAATTGTCCTGAGTGTGTATAGGAGAGTGTTAGTGAGCGGGGATCACTGGTCGGTGCGGACACGGTGGGCTGAAGGGCCTGTTTCTGCGCTGTATCGCTGAACTAAACTAAAACTAAATAGGCTGAATGGTGTCATTTTATGTATTGATAGTGCTATAAATCTTGCCTCAAGGCCAACAGTATTTGCAGATCCTCCAGTATAAAAATAAGTTGTTTGTAATCAGTAGCCTCATTTATTTTCACTTTGTGAAATGCAGTTTTTCTTGCTATTAATTGGCAGAACACCAAGTCAGTCACATCATCTTACATCTCTGGTAATTACGTTCAATGGGATGATTAAACTGCTTCATTTTGATTAGACAAATGGGAAGAAGATTTTAAACTGAAATTCAGCCTTTTTAATAAGATGAAAGGTTTGTCTTATTGTTGAAATATTGCCAAGATAGAAACATAGACCATGCAGGATAGATAGATAGATAGATATAGATAGATAGATATGTGTAAGAAAGAACTGCAGATGCTGGTAAAATCAAAGGTAGACACAAAATGCTGGAGTAACTCAGCGGGTGAGGCAGCATCTATGGAGAGAAGGAATGGGTGACGTTTCGGGTCGAGACCCTTCTTCGGACTGAATAAAGGTCTCGACCCGAAACGTCACCCAATCCTTCTCTCCATAGATACTGCCTCACATAGATAGATAGATAGATAGATAGATAGATAGATAGATAGATAGATAGATAGATAGATAGATAGATAGATAGATAGATAGATAGATAGATAGATAGATAGATAGATAGATAGATAGATAGATAGATAGATAGATAGATAGATAGATAGATAGATAGATAGACAGATAGATAGACAGATAGATAGACAGATAGATAGATAGATAGATAGATAGATGTTGTGGAAGGGCCCATTTCCATGTTGTATCTCTAAATTTGAGTTAGATTGAAAGATTGGAAAAGATCCCTCTAAACCTATTCTATCCATGTACCTGTCTAAATGTTTCTTAAACATTGCGATCCTGCCTGCCTCAACTACCTCCTCGATTCCATACACCCACCACCCTTTGTGTGAAAAAGTTACCCCTCAGATTCCTGTTAAATATTTCTCCCCTCACTTTAAACCTACGTCACAAGTTCACAAGTTATAGGAGTAGAATTAGACCATTCGGCCCATCGAGTCTACTCCGCCATTCAATCGTAGCTGATCTCTGCCTCCTAATCCCATTTTCCTGCCATCTCCCCATAACCCTTGGCACCCGCTCTAAACAAGAATTTGTCTATCTCTGCCTTAAAAAATATTCACTGGCTTGGTGGCCTCCACAACCTTCTGTGACAATGAGTTCCACAGATTAACCACCCTCTGACTAAAGAAGTTCCTCCTCACCTCCTTTCTTCACTGTATAAATCTGAGGCTGTGACCTCTGGTCCTAGACTCTCCCACAAGTGGAAACATCCTTACCACATCCACTCTATCTGCAATATGTCCTCTGGTTCTTGATTCCTCTGGTCAAAAGGCTGAGCACTTAATTTGATTTTCATTTTAAGTTTCAGTTAAGTTTAAGTTTAATAACCTGGTACACATGACAATAAAAATACCATTGCACCATTGAACCATTATTTTACTCAGAGCAAGCAAGGAGTCAATATCACCACTAACTTCTCCATCTTTCATGTCCATCTTGTTACAAATGTTCGCCTCGCTGTCATCGTCCGTCCTGAAAAGGACACAAGCTTCCGGCGACAATCAGTGGGAGCCATCACTTGTCGCAATAGATGATGGTGGTAGCAGAATTAGCTCAGGATACTTCCAGTTTTCAGCCCCGCGACGTGGACGCTTCTGCTATGGGGCCACAACTTCTCCTGAACCACTTGTGTTGAAGCAAAGACCAAGAAAGCACACCAACACCTCTACTTCCTCAGAAGGCTTAGGAAGTTTGACATGTCCCCAAACAACTCTCACCAACTTCTACAGATGCACCATAGAAAGCATTTTATCGGGATGCATCACAACTTGGTTTGGGAAGAGCTCCATCCAAGTGGGCTAGAAATTGCAGCGAATTGTGGACGCAGCCCAGACCGTCACACAAACCAACCTCCCTTCCATTGACTACATTTATACCTCAAGCTGCCACGGCAAGGCCAGCAGCATAATCAAGGACGAGTCGGATCGTGTACCCAATGTATTCCTCATTTTATACACCTTTGTAAGATTCCTCAATCTCCTGCGCTCCAAGGAATAAAGTCCCAGCCTGCTCAACCTCTCCCTAAAGCTCAGGCCCTCGAGTCCTGGCATCATTCCTTGTAAAGGGCCTGTCCCACTTTCACGACCTAATTCACGACCTCTGCCGAGTTTGCCCTTGACTCATACTCGCAGCATGGTCGTCACGAGGTCATAGGAGGTCATAGGAGGTCGTAGGAGTTCGTAGGTAGGTCGTAGATAGGTCGTGAATTAAGTAGGTCGGGGCGTTTTTATAGCCTGATGAAAAATGTCCACGAGTAAAAAAGGTCGCAAATTAGGTCGTGAAAGTGGGACAGGCCCTTAAATCTTCTGTGCAGCTTGACAACATCTTTTTACAAAAAAGCCCACCTCTTGGGTACTGACATCTGGTGACACAGATGTGATCCACATCATAGAAATATCATTAAATAATTACTACATAAAAGAAAACAAAAATATTTACTTGAAAAGAAGACACAATGTGCTGGAGTAACTCAGCGGGTCAGGCAGCATCTCTGGAGAACATGGATAAGTGATGTTTCGGGTTGAATATTTCATATATCCATTTTCTCTAGAGATGTTGCCTGTCCCATTGAGTTTATCCAGCAAATGTGTGTCTTAGTTTTGTAAACCAGCACCTGCAGTTCCTTATTTTACTAAAATAATTACATTGAAAGGGATGGCTTAGAAGTTTCGGTGTGGATCAGTTAGGCCAAAGAGCCTGTATCTGTACTATCTGGTTCTGTGATTCTATAACTCTAATCCAGTGCTTCTTAAACTATTTCAGTGTCATTCACCCTCGAGTCTTTATCACTAAACCTCATTTACCCTCGACTAAATTTTCTTATGTTTTTTGGTAATTGTCGTCTTTATAATTTTATGTATAATTTATTTTGTCACATGAGCAAAAAACTTGAATTAACTAATTTCTTAAGTGTTTATTTGATTCAACTTTTGAACATCCTAAAAATATGTAAAGAAAACTAGGAGTGAAAAAAAAAATTTAACCTGTTTAATTACCACTGGAGTTGGAAAATCATTCTATTAGAATGATTTTTAAAAAATTCCAAAGTCTAAACACTGTGCTTCAGCCCCATCCTATCCTTTCGGGCTTTGATTACTACAGTTTTTTTCTTAGGAAACTAGCTCAAAAAACCGTGAAGTATGTGATTTAATATCCATATAGAAAAAAAATATCTGAGTAAATTAAGTCATTCACCCCTCTAGTTTCATGCACCCCAAAATAGTTTTATTCGCAGTTTGGGCGAACCATTCACCAGTTTATGAAGCCCTGATATGGTCTACCTGTATTTAGCCTTGGGTATTTAGTTTAGGTCAATTTAGAGAAACAGCGCAGAAACAGGCCCTTCGCCCCACCGAGTCCGCACCAACCAGCGATCCCTGCACATTAACACTATCCTACACCCACTAGTGACAATTTACATTTATTCCAAGCCAATTAATCTGCAAACCTGTACTCCTTTAGAGTGTGGGAGGAAACCAAAGATCTCAGAGAAAACCCACGCAGGTCACGGGGAGAACGTACAAACTCCGTACAGACAGCACCCGTAGTCAGGATTGAACCTGGATCTCCGGCGCTGTGAGGCAGCAACTCTACCGCTGCGCCAACATTCAATACTCAATACTACTGAATAAAATTGAAGAGAGTACATCAAACAGGAAGAAGCTTTCATTACGTATGCATTGTCTCCGTACTCTGCAGTGGGTCTCTTTATTATAGCTACAAATTTGTCAGGTCATTTTTCAATGAAATCTCAAAGTCTAACATTTTGGAGCCCAGGGTACATCATCGATTCACCTAAAATTACATTAAGTTTGATGAATGCGAACACTTTGAAGAATTTTGCATCTTTAGTAGACTTTAAGCACTGAAGTATGGTATGTTTAAAGAGAGGATATCGCTTTTGACAGTGAGTTATGGTAGTTCTTCTCTGACCATGAAAGACCCATAACTCAGAACCACAGCCGCTACAACTGGATGGGAACGACATTTTGCATGAGTGAGCAACTTCTAGAGAGCTCACGGCAGGATATCCTCTCATCTCCCGCCGTGCCCTTAAAATATACTGGTAATGAAGGCAGAGTAAAATGTTATTTTACCCGCATGACTTATTGATTTACATTTACAGACAATGGAAATTTTGGGAAAATGTGGGAATATTTGGGAAAACTCCTTCAAAGATGTGAATGTTTTTCATCAGCGGAAGAGTCATGGAGTCCTCGAGTCATGGAGTCATATTGTCCTGCACATGGGAACAGGCCCTTCGGCCCAACTGTACCATGCTAACCAACATGCCCCACCTACATTATAGTCCTAACTGCCTTCCTTTGGCCCATATCCCTCTAAACCTATCCTATCCAATAAGTAGCATTTACCAAAGGCTAACTTCTTTAAAAAATACATTTTCTGCTGTTTAATAATTTAGGTTTGGAGATTTTTATTGTGTTAATGAATTATTCCCCCCCCCACCCTATTTTAGTTTAGTTTAGTTTATTGCCACGCGTGCCGAGTTGCAGTGGAAAGTTTTTGTTGCATTCTAACAAAAAAAAGATTTTCAATTAAAAAAAATCTATACCATGTATATGGCCCGATTGTAATCATGTATTGTCTTTCCGCTGACTGGTTAGCATGCAAAAAAACCTTTTCACTGTACCTCGGTACATGTGACGATGAACTAAACTGAACTGAACAGTCAGTGGAAAGGCAATACATGATTATAATCGAGCCATCCACAGTGTACAGATACATGATAAAGGAATAATGTCTAGTACAAGATAAAATCCTGTAAAGTCCGATCACAGATATTCCGAGCGTCTCCAATGAAGTAGATAGTAGCTCAGGACCACTCTCTAGTTGTTGATATGATGGTTCAGTTGCCTGATAACAGCATGATCTAAGTTGATCATAACATGATCATAAGTTCAGAAGTGATAGTTTATAAAGAACAACAGAAGGTAACTAAAAAGGCAATATGGGGAGAAAAGATGAAATACAAAGGTAAGCTAGCCAATAATATAAAAGAGGATATCAAGAGTTTTTTTCAGTTATAGAAAGAGTAAGAAAGAGGCAAGAGTGGACGTTGGACAGCTGGAGATTGATGCAGGAGAGGTGATAATGGGGAATAAAGAAATGGCTGAGGAGTTGAATAACTTTTTTGCATCAGTCTCCACGGTGGAAGTCACCAGCAACGTGCCTGAAATTCAAGGGAGTCAGAGTTAGTGGAGTGGCTATTACTAGGGAGAAGGTGCTTGGGAAGCTGAAAGGGCTGAAGGTGGATAAGTCACCTGGGCCGGGTGGACTGCACCCTAGGGTTCTGAAAGTGAGAAAGTTTAAAAGATTTAAAAGTTACAAAATGAATTCAGCTGCAGAATTAGAAGCAAAGAAAGGCTTTCACCTTTCTCCCATTACACTAGCAAGGCTACAGCACTAAAACACTCGATGTTTTTGCTCTATAATATAAACAATCAGAGGAATGTTCAGATACCGGTTCTTTCCCTCTGCTCGACAGATTGCAATGTACTTAAAGAATAGATCAACAAGTTCAAAAAACAAGTGCTTGAATCTGCAAAAAATAGCTTCCTCAGAAGAACATGTCAATCTTACCAGGCCAGAGGCTGCACAATGCTCGGTGAGATAAAGTTTTGCTGAATCACTGATTATTGGGGTATACATATATCTGATTGAACATTACCTCTGTGTGTGGGGATAGAGTGAACCTATAGTCTGTACATTACATACTGTAAGAGTTTACGGCCACACCCGCCTGGTGAAATAAAGATGTTACTACTTGATGACTAATTTTATTGCGTTTTCGTCTGTTTGAAGTGAAACGAACTATAACATTGGCGTAGTCGAGCAGGATCTTGCTGGAAACAATCTCTGAAGACTGAGTAAGAGGCTACAGTTTGGCCGGGATCTCCAAGGGAGTAGAAAGTGCACTATCTGACCCCTTGAGTCTAAACTCCCGAGAGTACCCGGGAACACTGTGGTCCTTCGTCCGAGGTGATTTGGTTCCCTGCCAAGATCTTTCAGTACAGACATCACAAGGCAAGACAATTTTTGGGATTGTTGGCCGTCTGAGGTATTAAGCCGATATTGAGCCGAATAATGGGATAGGCTCGGGAGTGAGTAAGTTCAGGCTAAGTTGGCTGTCTGAAGTATTAAACCGATATTGAGCCGAGTAATGGGATAGGCTCCGGATAAGAGTAATATGGGAGCATCGGTACATGTGGGAGTTCTGGTACGTGGCAGCTTTGGTACAGCATATGTGTAATGCATATAAGAGTGATGTGGGAGCTTTGGTACAGCATATGTGTTATTTGGATCCAGGAAAACGTAAAGATTACATAATGGATAGATTTTAAAAAAAAGAGAGAATATGGTTGGCCAACATAATATTAAACAATTTGTATGTAAAAATGGAAACCTAAACAAAATATCCCCAGGGACCCCTTGTCTGGCATGGCGTCCCTGTTTTCAGAGAGAGGGGGGATGAGGAACAAATTCGGGGAGAGAACCAAAATACCTCCCCCATGCCTGGCCACCAGTCACTAACAGCAGGAGTTACGACACTAAGATCCTGTGAAGAGGAAGGAGCTCCAGTACTCCTACAGGGAAGGGCACCCCCAGAAGAAGGAAGAACTGATAAGGAAGATGAGGAAGAAGAAGGGAGAGGGCTTAAGGCAGAAGAGGAAGAGCAGTAATGAATCCAGCAGTGAGAGAGTTAAACAGCACAGAGCACCAGAGAAAGAGAAACCGCAGATAAATAAGAAGACTGAAAGGGAAAAAGCAGGGTGTCGAGCTGGTGGTTTTCGAGGCACTGTACCTTAACTACCCCACAAAAATCAAGGCTGCTCACTTTTGCCCCAAGAACTTTAACATTTTGCAGCCTACAGTCTTAACAGTTTAAAACTCTCGTAGAGTTTAAAAGTGTGGGGTATGGCAAGACCCTGAATGACAGGGAATCGGACCAATCCCATTTCTGGGCTTGGTTAATTTCTACCAGCAGTGGTTACATTGAACTATTCATTGCTGGTGTCTCTGCCAAGACACCGCAGCAATTCTCTCTCTAACTCTCTCACTCCAACAAGAAGAAGACTTTCGCAACTTAAAAACAGCGCTTGCTACTGCACCAGCTACTGCACGCCTTAGCCCTCCCAGTCCAACTGGCCATTATTAAGTGCAATGCCCATACAAGTGGCCACAACAAAGTCTCCGGGGAAATGCCCTAGCTGACATTACTGCCCACACAGCAGATTACGAATTCTGCACATTGGTCCCCACAGAACCAAAGATTCTAGTAGACAGAACAGCTCTGTCAGACAAGGGAATGTAAAGTTAATTAATGTAAAGGTCTGCCATGTAAAAAGATCTTTGGAAACGAGGGGGCTGCGCCATTGACCCTTTGACGAACATCTGGCTGACCCCTCTCGGACAAATTTGTGTACCTGATGTTTTTTCTTTTACACTATATACACATCCTGACGCATGCTGATAAGGAGGGAAGAAAATGTGGAAAGTAGCTTACACTTTGAAGCTTTTAATGAAATGACCTGTGTCTAAGAGGGAGGAGCAGTATCAGTAGCAACAAAGAGAGAGAGTCCAAAGTGTGTTTTGGGTTGAGACCGTTCTTCAGTATGTGTTGTATTTATTAACAAGGAATGAACATTTTTGGTGAATGATTTGTTTAAATATCTTGGTCGGTAAAGTTAGTGGAGCACTGAACTTGGCTAGCAAAGCAACTTTCTTACTGTGTTTGAATATATTTTGTAATTCTGTTGAGGAAATGAAATCCTGCATCTCCAGTGGTATAAACTCAAGGTTATTTAAAAATGGCTGGCTGACAAATAACATTTTCCTCTGATGCAGCCTATGTATGGATCTTGTCTACAGGACAGCTATCTTATTGTTTAAAAAAAAATTATATTTACATAGAAACATAGAAACATAGAAAGTAGGTGCGAGAGTAGACCACCAGGCCCATCGAGCCCGCACCGCCATTCGCTCATGGCTGAACACTAAACAGACACCCTTACCCACAAACAGTAGACACAAGACACAGAACACAAGACACTACCCTCCCCTTTATATCGCTATCACCCCTCTCCACCCCAAGAACCGCGTGATCTCCTGGGGGAGGCAAAAAAACGGATAAAAACCCAGGTCCAATTCGGGAAAAAAATCCGGGAAATTCCTCTCCGACCCCAATCCAGGCGATCGACACTTGTCCAGGAGATCACTCAGGTCTTACTATACTAACCATACCTAGGTCCATATCCCTGCCCTCTCCCCGTAGCCCCTTATCCCCTTGGCAGCTAAAAAACCATCTATTTTAGACTTAAATATATTTAATGTTTCTGCTTCCACTGCTCCCTGGGGCAGTGAATTCCATAAATTAACCACCCTCTGGGTGAAGAAGTTCTTCCTCATCTCAGTTTTAAAAGAGCCCCCTCTTATTCTACAACTATGTCCCCTAGTTCTAGTTTCCCCGATCATTGGGAACATCCTCGGTGCATCCACCCGATCAAGGCCCCTCACGATCTTATATGTTTCAATGAGATCGCCTCTCATTCTTCTAAACTCCAAAGAGTAGAGTTCCAGCCTACTTAACCTTTCCTCATATGTCAATCCCCTCATTGCAGGAATTAATCTTGTAAACCTTCGCTGCACTGCCTCCAGGGCCAGTACATCCTTTCTTAAGTATGGACCCCAGAACTGTACACAGTATTCCAAATGTGGTCTCACTAATACTGTGTACAGCTGCAGCAAGACCTCCGTGTTTTTATACTCAATCCCCCTAGCAATAAAGGCCAAAACTCCATTGGCCTTCCTGATTGCTTGCTGCACCTGCATACTAACTTTTAGTGATTCATGTACTACTACCCCTAGATCCCTTTGCGTTGCATTACAACGCAGCTCCACCTCATTTAGAAAATAACTTGCCCTATCATTTTTTTTCCCAAAGTGAATGACTTCACATTTATTAGTATTAAATTTCATCTGCCAAGTTGTTGCCCACTCACCTAGCTTATCTATATCCTTTTGCAGACTCTTCCTATCCTCCTCATCCCCTACTTTTCCTCCCATTTTTGTATCGTCCGCAAATTTTGATATATTACACTTGGTTCCCTCCTCCAAATCATTTATATAAATTGTGAACAACTGGGGTCCCAGCACCGACCCTTGCGGAACCCCGCTAGTTACCGGTTGCCATCCCGAGTATGAACCATTTATCCCCACTCTCTGCTTCCTATTTGTTAGCCAATCCTCTACCCATGCTAATATATTACCCCCAATCCCATAATTTTTTATTTTTAGCAATAGTCTCTTATGTGGCACCTTGTCAAAAGCCTTTTGGAAGTCCAAGTATACCACATCCACCGGTTCCCCTTTATCCACCCGGGTTGTTACTTCCTCAAAGAATTCGAGCAGATTCGTTAAACAGGACTTCCCCTTCACAAAACCATGCTGGTTCTGTCCGATGAAGTCATGTTTATCCAAGTGCCCCGTTAGTGTTTCTTTAATAATTGTCTCTAACATTTTACCCACCACCGATGTTAGACTAACCGGTCTATAGTTACCCGCCTTCTGTTTACTTCCTTTTTTAAATATAGGTGTTACATTGGCCATTTTCCAATCCACTGGGACCGTTCCTGCCTCCAGGGAGTTTTGGAAAATTATCACCAATGCATCCACAATCCCCACCGCTATCTCCCTCAAGACCCTTGGATGTAATCCATCAGGCCCAGGGGATTTATCCTCCTTCAGTCTCATTAATTTCCCTAATACCACCTCCTTGGTGATCTTAATAGTATTTAGCTCCTCCATTCCTACCGCCCCCTGTTTATCCAGCGTTGGAATATTTTTTGTGTCTTCTATGGTGAAGACTGATACAAAATACTCGTTTAATGCCTTTGCCATTTCCATGTTCCCCACCAACAACTCTCCAGTCTCACCCTCCAATGGACCAACGTTCACCTTAGCCACCCTTTTTCTTTTTATATAGCTATAAAAACTCTTACTATTAGTTTTTATGTTGTTCGCTAAATTCCTTTCATAGTCTATTTTCCCGTCTTAATTAATCTCTTAGTTATTTTTTGCTGACCTTTAAATGCTTCCCAATCCTCTACCCTCCCACTATCTCTAGCTACCTTATATGCCCTTGCCTTCAGCCGAATACTATCCTTTATAGTTTTACTGAGCCATGGCTGACTGTTCTTTCCCTTACCCCTTTTTTTCTTCATAGGAATAAATTTTTCTTGAAGGTTATACAGTAGATCCTTAAACGTACACCACTGCTCATGTACCGTCTTATTCTTGAGTCTGCTATCCCAGTCAACTTTGATCAGCTCAGTCCTCATACCTTCATAATCCCTTTATTTAGACTAAGTACCCTAGCCTGAGTTTCAACCTGCTCTCCTTCTATTTGAATATGGAATTCGACCATATTGTGGTCACTTGTTCCCAACGAGTCCCTAACTATGACATTTTTAATTAATCCTGCTTCATTACACAGGACCAGATCCAAGATTGCCTCCCTCCTTGTCGGTTCTGTGACATACTGTTCTAGGAACCCGTCTCTAATACATTCTATAAACTCTTCCTCTAGTCTACCCTGCCCAGTTTGGTTTGCCCAATTAATATGAAAATTGAAGTCCCCCATGATTACAGCAGTTCCCTTTTTACATGCGTCAACTATTTGCAGATTTATGTTCTGACTAACAGCGTCACAGCTATTTGGAGGTCTATAAATTACACCCACTAGTGTTTTTTTCCCCTTGTAATTCTCTATCTGTACCCAAGCTGTTTCACTATCCTGATCCTTCAACGCAATATCCTTCCTCTCTATTGCCGTTATTCCCTCCCTTATTAAAAGGGCCACCCCTCCTCCCTTTCTTTCCTGTCTATCTTTTCTAATTTAAGAAGTATTTGGCTTCTGTTTTATAATTCTCCAAAGCTAGCTTGGTCAAGGTTAGCAACACCACAGCACAAGACATAGCTCCTTTGCCTGATAATATCATAAATATCAAATTTTTAAAAAATCATTTTTGGGTGTATCAAAGTTTTAAGAGTTTTGCATGACTTCCTTGAGGAGTGTATAACTGTGTTTTACGCTTGAGTGAGAATTTTATTGCTTTAACGTGTGTGAATATCTGAGATTTAGCAAATTGCATGAGGTGTGGAAATTTGTGAGTGAATGTCACAGAAAAGAGGGTGTAGAGTGAGTGAGTTTAAAGACTGATACTTGTTTGTGGAACCAGTTCTGGGTGAATGTTGAATTAATCATATAATTAAGATGAAATAGGATGTAATTTACATGATAAATCTTTGTAGAGTCTCATGTTTTAAAAGGTAGTGTCTCTTTAAGAAGTTGCAGCTGTATGGGCGTTCAGCCACACAGTTATTTTCTTTTCCTTTGCTCTTTGGAAATGCATTGGCTATCTATGTGGAAATTAATTGTTTATTCTCTGTCTTCTCAACTTTTATTAAACAGAGGATGTGGCTCAGCAACGAGACTGTTCATTTTCTTTGCCGCATAACCTGGCATTAGGATTGGTGACCTTGTCAGTATTTTGAGTTTGATTTCTTCCTATTTCTTACCTTTTGAATTGAATTCAAGAGGGATCTCAATTGTGCACTGGCCATGTGGGTTTCAGACTGAGGTGTTGGATGAGAATTGGAAATGCCTTTATCTGAGAAAAAATCTGTTAATTTGAAATTGTGAGTTTGGGGAGACAGATTGAAAGAATTGGGAATAATTTTTTATTGTTTTTTTCTTTATAATGACCTATTTTTAGAGGGTCTGCCTTGTAAGTAGTTAAAGAGTTTAAGTAAAACCTTGACTGAGACTGGACAGGACCTTAGTGATGAATTAATTATATATGCACAGCAATTGACCCAAACCTTGTCAGTCTTACAGAAACCATTGAGCCAGAGAAACACCGAAACCACTATCAGCTGACCATAACGGTGAATCCTTATGACCAGGAGATCACGAACTCATAAGAAATTGGGATCGGAGGCAATTGGGAGAACGTGGAAGGAGCTCTTCCCAGTACTATTAACTACACCTACAGCAATGAAGGTCGATAATAATCCTCGTTGGATACACCTAACTTATTGCGAAAGAATTGGAAACTGGAAAAAGGAAGTATGTACTTGGATGTCCTCCTGCAAGACAGGAGGTAAAAGGAAGCCATACGCAAAAAATAAAAAAAGGCCAGTATTTACAGTATCTTGTTAAAACCAGCCATCAACATAAATGAACGAATTGCACTGAATTATATACGTGCCTCCCTAATCCCGGATACTTGGAACGAGTCTCCCCCTGGTTGAATAAACTTGAGCAATTAACAGTGACCCCTTATTTGTTCTTTGGGGTCCCGGATTAGGAATAAAACCAAAGGGATCGATTTGAGATGGGAGACACCTCTAAGTCACACTTAATCGTAGCTACCAGACCTCCAGCAACAGCGAAAGAAATAGGAAAACTGATAAAATGACTGAAGGACAAACTGACAATTCATGTTTTAAAGTTGCCAATGACACAGAAGGAAAGGTCACGTGGGACAGAAAGGAATGGGACACTATGAAAAGCAACAGCTGCCTACTGAGGATCTGCCTACTGTGGCTCTGGTCCAAGTACCATACAAACTATGGGCAAAGCATAAGAATCATGTGGGATTAATGTATTCATCCCCTGAACATAAACTGACTATAAAAAAGGGTGTTGCCTTTAAAACAAAATTGACTGGCCCCGGAGGCTGAAGAAGGGATAGCGATGGTCTTTATGAATGACATGATTGTCTTTATTGCAACGAGCACTATTAGTGAAAATGCAAAGTCAGTGTAATACTCCTATTCTGCCAATCCCGAAAGTAATGAATGGTGTTTTGTCGAAAACCTGAGAGCTACTAAAAATAGTCCTTTAGTACCTGATACCAATATAATTATGTCATCTATACCGGCAGAAGCTGACACCTTTACAGTAATTGACCTATGTTCAGCCTTTTTCTCCATACCCCTGCATAAAGACCGATAGCCTATTATTCCGTGGCTTTACCAGCAGTAGTAAAATGGGTGCCAGCCTGCTTACGCACTGTAACTGGGAGGGCTACAATGATAGAAGTGTTAGCAATCTTCTTCTTCTTGCGTATGGCGTGCACAGCCTAAAGTTGCAGAACAACTTGTTCTATTTGATCTTAGTTGATTGTGCACGCCAAGTTGATTGCATTTTTCGAAACAGGGTAGACCACGTGAAGGTTGCAATCTTCCACCCCAGTGTTAGCAGTTAAATCGCTGCTGTAAGGTAAACAAGCTTCCTTATCTGATTAGGATGTTGAGTTTGTGCCATAACCCTTTACGAGCTCAAGGACTGATTCAAACCAAATTACAATCAGACATATTATGTCTCCATTCCTGCAATAATTCCGCATAATACATAATCCTCCAATTCAAGGGATTTCTTATTTGGCCTGGGTTTTAATAAGAATGGAAATGTGCAGGAAAAAATGATTAAAAGGCAAAGATTTATTTAACAAGATGGGCAAGTTAATGTTTAATTTTGTGGAAAGGCTGCAAGAAAACAAAAGTCTTGTACCTGATGTTGAGTTTGTCTAATATGTTATTTATAAAAGTGTTTTTTATTTCAATAATTGACTTTGCAGAGCAACAATGATATCCCATCACTATATTTATACTCTCAGCAGAGATTTTGTTCCCTTGTTAGAATGGTAATTTAATTCTTTCCCCACAAACCAGCCCACACCCTACTACAACCCTTTCCCAAACTAACTCCTGGATGCTTGCTGAAATAGTGCTGAAATGGTATCTTGTAACATTTGAACTTATGGATGTTAATC
The DNA here is from genome assembly GCA_038087875.1 of Malacoraja senta. Classification (NCBI taxonomy): domain Eukaryota; kingdom Metazoa; phylum Chordata; class Chondrichthyes; order Rajiformes; family Rajidae; genus Malacoraja; species Malacoraja senta. Next base: position 62,456 of record JAXLNO010004010.1, on the reverse strand, counting down.
TCTTAAAGAAGCTAAAATCTAATCTGCAGGTCTCTCAGTCATTGATAAATGGCAAGCAGCAATTCATTTGTATAAGAGTTAATGCTAACAGCCTGAAATGTATGAATTCTAAATATTACTCATTATTTTTTATAAGCTCTGCATAAAGGTAGTTGACAGCTCCATTCTCATTTTACCCCTACCATTTTGTCATAAAGTATGCTATTTATGTTTTTAATCTCACAACATGAGTCTGACAAAAGTCTTCGACCAGGTTATTCTCATTGTCAAACTGCAAAAAATCTTGATAATCTTTGTACGTAATCCTGTTCACTGTTTTACAAGCAGAAAGGGCTGAAGCTGAAAGGGCTGAAGGTGGATAAGCCACCTGGGCCGGATGAACTGTACCCTAGGGTTCTGAATGTGAGAAAGTTTAAAAGATTGAAAAGTTACAAAATGAATTCAGCTGTAGAATTAGAAGCAAAGAAAGGCTTTCACCTTTCTCCCATTACACTAGCAAGGCTACAGCACTAAAACACTCGATGCTTTTGCTCTATAATATAAACAATCAGAGGAATGTTCAGACAGCAGTTCTTTCCCTCTGCTCTACAGATTGCAATGTACTTAAAGAATAGATCAACAAGGTCAAAAAACAAGAGTACTTGAATCTGCAAAAAATAGATTCCTCGGAAGAACCTGTCATATGAGGAAAGATTGAAAAGACTAGGCTTGTATTCACTATAGTTTAGAAGGATGAGGATATAGAATTTATAGATCTTATAAATACATATAAAATGATAAAAGGACTGGACAGGCTAGATGCAGGAAAAATGTTCCCAATGTTGGGCGAGTCCAGAACCAGGGGCCACAGTCTTAGAATAAAGGGGAGGCCATTTAGGACTGAGGTGAGAAAAAACTTTTACACCCAGAGAGTTGTGAATTTGTGGAATTCCCTGCCACAGAGGTCAGTGGAGGCCAAATCACTGGATGGATTTAAGAGAGAGTTAGATAGAGCTCTAGGGGCTGGTGGAATCAAGGGATACATAGATACATAGATACATAGAAAATAGGTGCAGGAGTAGGCCATTCGGCCCTTCGAGCCTGCACCGCCATTCAATATGATCATGGCTGATCATCCAACTCAGTATCCTGTACCTGCCTTCTCTCCATACCCCCTGATCCCTTTAGCCACAAGGGCCACATCTAACTCCCTCTTAAATATAGCCAATGAACTGGCCTCAACTACCCTCTGTGGCAGAGAGTTTCAGAGATTCACCACTCTCTGTGTGAAAAGGTTTTTCCTCATCTCGGTCTTAAAGGATTTCCCCCTTATCCTTAAGCTGTGACCCCTTGTCCTAAGATCCCCCCTCAATCTCCTAAATTCTAGCGAGTATAAGCCAAGTCTATCCAGTCTTTCTTCATATGAAAGTCCTGACATCCCAGGAATCAGTCTGGTGAACCTTCTCTGCACTCCCTCTATGGCTATAATGTCCTTCCTCAGATTTGGAGACCAAAACTGTACGCAATACTCCAGGTGTGGTCTCACCAAGACCCTGTACAACTGCAGTAGAACCTCCCTGCTCCTATACTCAAATCCTCTTGCTATGAAAGCTAACATACCATTCGCTTTCTTCACTGCCTGCTGCACCTGCATGCCTACTTTCAATGACTGGTGTACCATGACACCCAGGTCTCGCTGCATCTCCCCATTTCCTAATCGGCCTAATCGGATATGGGGAGAAGGCAGGCACGGGTTATTGATTGGGGACGATCAGCCATGATCACAATGAATGGCGGTGCTGGCTCGAAGGGCCGAATGGCCTCCTCCTGCACCTATTTTCTATGTTTCTATGTTTCTAACCTGTCAATCTTACCAGGCCAGAGGCTGCACAATGCTCTGCAGATAACGTTTTGCTGAATCGCTGATTATTTGGGTATAAATATACCTGATTGAACATTACCTCTGTGTGTGGGGATAAACCTATAGTCTGTATAATTACATACTGTAAGAGTTTACGGCCACACCCACCTGGCGAAATAAAGATGTTACTACTTGATTACTAATTTTATTGCGTTTTCATCTGTTTGAAGTGAAACAAACCATAACAAAAGAGGTGGCTTTAGAGATTGTGAAGGCATTGACGGTGATATTTCAAGAATCGCTAGGGAGAGGAGATGTCCCAGATGATTGGATGATTACCAATATTATCCCACTGCACAAAAAGGGAGCAAGGCAGAATAGTGGGAACTATATGCCGGTTAGTCTGACTTCAGTGGTTGGTAAGATTTTGGAGTTCACTATAAAGGATGAGGTTTCGGAGTGCTTAAAATTTCACGAAAAAATAGGCCGAAGTCAGCATGGCTTTGTGAAGGAGAGGTCTTGCTGGCAAATTTGCTGGAATTCTTTGAAGAAGTAAATAGCAGGACAGACAAAGGAGAGTCAGTAGATGTTGTTTACTTAGATTTTCAGAAAGCCTTTGATCAGTTGCCACACAGGAGGCTGCTAAGGAAGATGAGAGCCCACGGTATCAAAGGGCAGATACTAGCATGGATAACAGGTTGGCTGGAAGGCAGAAGACAAAGAGTGGCAATAAAGGAGGCTTTTTCTGGTTGGCTGCCAGTGACCAGCGGAGTTCTGCAGGGGTCGGTGCTGGGGCCGCTACTCTTCACGTTGTATATTAATGATTTGGACGAAGGGATTGAAGGCCTTGTAGCCAAGTTTGTTGATGATACGATAATAGGTGGAGGGGCAGGTAGTGTAGAGAAAGCAGGGACTCACAGAAGGACTTGGACAAGTTGGGAGAATGGGCAGAGAAGTGGCAGAGGGAATATAGTGTAGCAAAGTGTGGAGTCATGCATTTTGGTAGTAGGAATAAAGGCGTAGACTATTTTATAAATAGGGAGAGAATCCAGAAATCGGAGGTACAAGAGGACTTGGGAGTGCTGGTGCAGAATTCCCAAAATGTTAATCTGCAAGTCGAATCAGTCGTAAAGAAAGCAAACTCAATGCTAGCATTTATTTCAAGAGGGCTTGTATACATAAACAGGGATGTAATGCTGAGGCTCTATAAGGCACTGGTAAGGCCACATTTGGAATATCGTGAGCCATTTTGGGCAGTATATCTGAGGAAGGATGTGCTGGCTCTGGAGAGAGTCCAGAGGAGGTTTACAAGAGTAGGTTAAGCTATGATGAGCGTTTGTCGGTACTGGGCCTGTACGCGCTGGAATTTAGAATAATGAGGGGGGATCTCATTGGAGCATACAGAATAGTGAAAGGCTTGCATAGAGCAGATGTGGAGAGGATGTTTCCACTGGTGGGGGAGTCTAGAACTAGAGGTCATAGCCTCAGAATTAAAGGAAGTTCTTTTAGGAAGATGAGAAGAAATTTATTTAGTCAGAGGGTGGTGAATTTGTGGAATTATTTGCCTCAGAAAGCTGTGGAGGCTGTCAGTGGACATTTTTAAGGCAGAGATATAGAATCTTGATTAGTACAGGTGTCAGAGGTTATGGGGAGAAGGCAGGAAAATTGGGTTAGGAGAGAGAGATAGAACAGCCATGATTTAATGGCGAAGTAGATTGATGGGCCAAATGACCTAATTCTACTCCTGTCACATGACCTTATGATAGGAGCAGAATTAGGACCATCAAGTCTGCTCTGCCATTCAATCAAGACTGATCTATCTTCCCCTTTTAACCCCAGTCTTCTCCCCATAACCCCTAACATCCCTGATAGCAAATAATGCAGATGCAGGTTTACATCTGCATAGACACAAAATGCTGGAGTAACTCAGCGGGACAGGCAGCATCTATGAATTGAAGGAATGTGTGCCATTTCGGGTCGCGGCCCTTCTTCAGACTCAGGGGAGAGGGAGACACAGAGATATGGAAGGGTAAGGTGTGAAAACAAGATATGGAATGGTAGAACAAATGTACAAATATCTCTTTGTAGCTGTATTGCCCCACTTGGAGTCATAGAGTCATAGCGTCACACAGTGCGGAAAGTGGCAATTTGGCCCAACTTGCCCAGAAGGACTAACATGTCCCATCAACACATGTCCCATCTGCCTGTGTTTGGCCCACATCCCTATAAACCTGTCCTACCACGTATATCTCTACATGTTTCTTAAATATTGCGATTGTCCTTGCCTCAACTACCTCTTCCGGCAGCTCGTTCCATACACTCACCACCTTTACGTGAACAAATTATCTTTCAGTTTCCTATTAAATCTTTTCCCCCCCTCACCTTAAACCTATGTCCTCTGGTTCTCGATTCCCATATTGATAAAAAGGAATAGGAACAGAATTAAGGGCCTGTCCCACTTTCACGAACTAATTCACGACTAGCATCACGCCCTCCTGCGACCTACCTACGACCTCATACGACCTCGTGACGACCATGCTGCGAGTATGAGTCAAGGGCAAACTCGGCAGAGGTCGTGAATTAGGTCGTGAAAGTGGGACAGGCCCTTTAGGCCATACGTCCCATCGAGTCTACTCCATCATTCAATCATTGCACATCTATCTTTACCTCTCAATCCCATTCTCCTGCCTTCTCCCCATAGACCCTGACCCCCGTACTAATTTATCGGAGTCGCTACCTCAAAAAGGCAGCCCAAATCATCAAAGATCCACACCATCCTGGCCACACACTCATTTCACCACTGCCATCAGGAAGTAGGAACAGGAGCCTGAAAACAATAATGTCCAGGTTCAGGAACAGCTTCTTCCCTACAGCCACCAGGCTATTAAACACAACAACGAATAAGCTCTGAGCTCTGTAAAAGACTATATTATTATTGCACTATATTTGTTATTTATTGAACTTTTTCTTTTTTTTAAATCTTCCCCCGTTATGTACTATGTTTGCAATTCACACATTCTGTTGTGCTGCAGCAAGTAAGAATTTCATTGTCCCATTCGGGATATATGACAATGACTCGTGACTTGAATCTATCAATCTCCGCCTTAAAGATGTCCATAGACTCGGCCTCCACAGCCTTCTGTGGCAATGAATTCCACAGATTCTAATGAATGAAATTCCTCCTCATCTCCTTTCTAAAGGTACATGGTGAAGATTTAATGGGAACCTGAGGGGTAACATTTCTACACAAAGGGTGGTGGGTGTATGGAATGAGCTACCGGGAGAGGTAGCAAAGTTAAAAACTGTTGCAATGTTTAAGAAACATTTACATAGGTACATAGATAGGATAGGCAAGAGGGATATGGGTCAAACGCAGGCAGGTGGGACTAATGTAGATGGGACATGTTGGTCGGCATGAGCAAGTTGGGCCAAAGGGCCTGTTTCAATGTTGTTTGACTCTATGACTAAAAAAGGGAATAGCAGCCACAACATATGTTTGCAAATAAATTTAAAGACACTATGTCTGAAACATCTTGAGGAGGTTTTTGAAGGAAGGAGTTGGGTATTGTTAGATAGTGATAGGGTCAGAGTCACACAGAGTGGAAACAGGCTCTCTGGCCCAACTAGCCCACACCGACCAACATGCCCCAGCTACACCGGTCCCACCTGCCTGCGTTTGGCCCATATCCTTCCAAACCTGTCCTATCCATGTCTAACCATTTCTTAAACATTGGGATAGTCCCCGCCTCAACTACCTCCTCTAGCAGCTCGTTCCATACACCCACCACCCTTTGTGTGAAAAGGTTACCCCTCAGATTCCTTTTCTCCTTCACCTTAAACCTATGTACTCCGGTCCACAATTCCCATTCTCTGGGCATCTACCCAATCTATTCCTCTCATGATTTTATACTCCTCTATAAGATCACCCCTCATCCTCCTGTGCTCCATGGAAGAGAGTCCCAGCCTACCCAACATCTCCCTCTAGCTCAGACCCTTGAGTCCTGGCAACATCCTCATAAACCTTCCCTGCACCCTTTCCAGCTTGACAACATCTTTCCTTTAAAATGGTGGCTGGAACTGACCCCAATATTTTAAATGCGGTCTCACCAACGTTTTATACAACTGCAACATGACCTCCCAACTTCTATACTCAATACACTGACTGATGAAGGCCAATGTGCCAAATGCCTTTTTGACCACCCTATCTACCTGTGACTCCACCTTCAAGGAACCATACACCTGCACTCCTAGATCCCTCTGCTCTACAACACTCCCCAGAGCCCTACCATTCACCATGTAGGTTCTCCCTATGTTAGACTTCCCAAAATGCAACACCTCACATTTCTCTGTATTAAATTCCATCAACCATTCCTCAGCCCACCTGGCCAATAGATTAAGATCCTGCTGCTATTTATCACAATCATATTCTCTATCTGCAAAGCCGGCCACTATTGTATCGTCTGCAAACTTTGCCGTGTATGTACTCATCCAGAACATTGATGTACGTGACAAATGGTAACGGGCCCAGCACCGAACCCTGAGGCACATCACTTGTCCCAAGATATTGGATATCAATCATCAATTATGCAGTGCGTACGTTGAAGGATGGGATGAAATAATCCAATGGTATTATGCCCCTGTCCCACTTGGGCGATTTTTTAGGCGACTACAGGCGACTAGGCTGTCGCCACACGGTTGCCGGGGTGTCGCCTGTGTGGTCTCCTCAGTTGCCCAAAGAGTCGTAACTTTTTGTCTGATCGCCGCTGGAATTTGAAATGTTCAAAACTTTTCGGACATAGGTGCTGTCGCCAGGATGACTTAGGTTGTCGCCAGGATGACGTAGGTTGTCGCCGGTGCTAACGTCAGTGAATTCCATTGGCGACTACCTTCGTCAACCTACGTCAACCAGCGACAGGTACCGGCGACTGAATTGTCTTACCTTGTCGTTGCTTGTCGTGGGCGGACGTAGGTTGTCGTAGGTGTGGTCGTAGGTGGACATCCTAATGGGTCGCCGGTTGTCGGTAGCTTGCCGTAGCTTGACGTCGACTAGGAGGTAGGGTGTTGTAGACATTGTCAGAGACATTGTCATCGGGGGTCCAGTTGCCAGTCTTTTGGCGACCTGCTGCGACCATGACAGTCGCCGGCAGTCGCCGAAAAAATTGCTTAAGTGGGTCAGGCCCATTAGACACCTTTGACAAAATTTATCGGCTGAAGTTAAATTGATTTTATTCATCAATTCTGCCGCCATCCTCACGAGGTGGATGGAAAGAGTGACACAACAAGTCTTTCACATTAGAATGAGTTATATTTGATGCGTTTACACTTATTCACAGATGGTCTGTGAATTATTCTAACATATCTTGTGATAATTAGTCCCAAAACCACAAAGTGACTTTTAGAATGTGAAAAAAACAGGAGTGTAAACCTGAGGCACTGGTCAGGACGCATTTGGAGTATTGTGAGCAAAAGGTACTCTAAGAAGTTGAGGAGCTGGATTGCAAGTATGTTGGATACCGCACATCTTGAGGAAATGCGATTCCTAATAGATAAATTTGACCAATTCATAACGAGTTGGTCTCCATTTGTCGTCTTTTTGGAAACATATGGTGCAAAACAGGTGTAAAAGCTAATCCGTGACTGCGGATGGTCAAGATTATAAATGATCTCCTTCTATTTTCTTTTCTTCTCTTCTCTTCTTTTATTCTCTTTCTTCTATTTTCTATGTCTCAACTTTGTCTTTTCATTCTTTATTTTTCTTTTTCACACACTATAAATCTCACATTTTTCTATTTTTCATTATCTAACTTTTTTCTTTTTCTTCTTTATTTCAATTTTTTTTTAAATAAGAAGCTGTACATAAAAGGTATTATGAAAATATGATTGTATACAATTGTACTTACTTCTAATAAAATTTAAAATATTTAAAAAAAAAAAAAAAAAAATTTAAAGGATGGTTGTAATGAAACAGCAACATTGATAAATAAAGTCTAGTTCCCGGAGCAAGGTATATTGGGAACTTGATTTTTCTAATGTTAAAAAAAAAAAAAAAAAAAAAAAAAAAAGAAAGAAGTTGAGGAGCAAGTTCTCAACTAGTGACGCTTCTTCAGTTTGGAAGGGCTTGCAAGAAATCACCAGCTACAAGAGGAAAGCCCCCCGCTCGTTGGACAATCGACAGCTGAACAACGACCTGAAAGATTTCTACTTCAGGTTTGACAAGCAGAAACGTAATCCTCCCACCCCCTCCCCTCCCTCCCCAACTAACACATCCAGACCCCAACCTGCAAAGACTGGACCCTTCTACACCCACTCCTCCCCAATCACCACTTCACACCTACTTAAAGCTAGACTCCAGTCTGAAAAGACTGGACCCTTTCCCACCCACCCCTCTCATATCACCACTTCACACCCAATTACTCACCCCCTACATACTGCACAACATCACTTCTCCATCATCAACAATAAAAATAGAGGATGTGGAGAGGCTGTTTGGAAGACCGATAAGCCGGAAATCTCCAGGACTGGACAATGTTTCCCCCTCTACTCTCAAGCTCTGTGCTGAACAACTGCCACCGATCTACACATACATTTTCAACCAGTCCCTGCAAACCTGTACTGACCCTGCCTGCTTCAAAGTCTCCACTATTGTCCCTTTAACCAAAAAGGCAAGGATAACTGGTCTTAATGACTTCAGGCCTATCGCACTGAACTCTGTAGTCCTGAAGACCCTTGAAAGGCTTGTGCTGGCCAAGCTGAAAAATATCACAATCCTCCTGCTGGACCCTCTGCAGTTTGCATATCGGGCCAATAGATCTGTGGGTGATGCAGTCAACCTGGGCCTGCACTTCATGCTCCAGCACCTAGAACGCCAGGGGACCTATGCAAGGATTTTTGTTGTTGATTTTAGCTCTGCATTCAACACCATTGTGCCGGAGCTACTACACTCCAAACTTTCCCAGTTGACTGTGCCTGAACCCCTCTGTCAGTGGATCACCAACTTCCTGACAGACAGGAAGCAGCATGTGAGGCTGGGAAAGCACATCTCGGACCCGCAAACGCTCAGCATAGGAGCACCGCAAGGCTGCGTACTCTCCCCTCTCCTTTACTCTCTCTACACTAAAGACTGCACCTCCACTGACTCCTCTGTCAAGCTTCTCAAGATTGCGGACGACACAACCCTGATTGGACTGATCCAGGATGGGGAGGAATCTGCCTACAGACAGGAAGTGACACAGCTGGCGTCCTGGTGCCATCGCAACAACCTGGAGCTCAATGCTCTTAAGACAGTGGAATTGATTGTAGACTTTAGGAGAGCTCCCCCTCCCCTCACCCCATTCACCATTAACAACACCACAGTCACATCTGTGGAGTCTTTTAAGTTCCAGGGACCCATGATTTCCAAGGACCTTAAGTGGGGGGGCTACCATCAACTCCACAGTAAAAAAGGCACAACAGAGGATGTACTTCCTACAGCAGCTGAGGAAACACAATCTGCCACAGGCAATGATGGTCCAATTCTATACGGCCATCGTAGAGTCTGTTCTCACCTTCTCCATCATGGTCTGGTTTGGCTCAGCCACCAAGCACGACACCTGGAGGCTGCAGCGAATTGTCCGATCAGCAGAGAAAGTTATTGGCTGCAACCTTCCCTCCATTGATGAACTGTACACTGCAAGGGCCAGGAAGCGAGCGGGTAAGATCATCTCTGACCCCTCTCACCCTGGCCACAAACTCTTTGAATCATTTCCCTCTGGAAGGCGACTCCGGACTGTCAAAGCTGCCACAGCCAGACATAAAAACAGCTTTTTTCCCATGAGTAGTTGCTCTGCTCAATAACCAAAAATCTGTAGCCTCCTTTTGCTCTGGTATTTTATTTAATTCACATGTTTAATCAATAATGTTTTATTATTAATGTTTAATGTTTTACGTGTCATTCCTAACTGTCACTGTATGTCATGTTGTCACTTGCGGGCGGAGCACCAAGGCGAATTCCTTGTATGTGAACACTTAGCCAATAAACTTCTTCATTAATTAATTAATTCATTCATTCATTCAATTTTGGGGCCCATATCTGAGGAAGGATGTGCTGGCTCTGGAGAGGGTCCAGAGGAGGTTTACAAGAATGATCCCAGGAATGACTTCTTCTTCCCGACCATCCCACCCCACATCGGTCTGATGAAGGGTCTCAACCAGAAACGTCACCTATTCCTTCGCTCCATAGATGCTGCCACACCCGCTGAGTTACTCCAGCATTTTTGTCTACCAGGAATAATTAGGTTAACATATGATGAGCGTTTGACAGAACTGGGCCTGTACTCACTGGAGCTTAGAAGGATGAGGTGGGGACCTCATTGAAACTGACCAAATATTGAAAGTCTTGTGTAGAGTGGATGTGGAGAGGTTGTTTCCACAAGTGGGAGAGTCTAGGACCAGAGGCCATTGTCTCAGAATAAAAGGTTGTATCTTTAGAATGGAGATGAGGAGGAATTTCTTTAGTCAGAGGGTGGTGAATCTGTGCCAGCCATTGCCAGTCATTGTGGAGGCCAAGTCATTGGATGTTTTTAAGGCAGATATTGAGAGGTTCTTGATTAGTAAGGGTGTCAAAGGTTACGGGGAGAAGGCAGGAGAATGGAATTGAGAGGGAGAGATAGATCAAACATTGACTGAAAGACAGACTTAATGGGCTGAATGGCCTAATTCTGCTCCTATGACGTGTGAACATTAAATTTTGGGTCAAATTTGAATTGCACACTTTAACCTAGTTTTAAACCGAATTTGTCACTCAAAATTAATTCCAATCGGGTATTTTATTAAAATAAAAATTAATTCCATCTGAAGTTGATAGTCAACAGCTGGGAACAAAAGCTAGGGCTCCAGAATTGTAATCTGAAATTCTGGTCTGCTTCACCTACTAAATATTCCCCAGTCAATATTTGATCTGCTGGGTCTAAATGAGAATATGGCCATCAGAACATATAGTTCATTACTAAATCATAAATTGAACAGAATAAAGAAAAGGAAATGTTTTGTTAAAAGATAGATAGATTCTTGATTAGTGCAGGTGTCAGGGGTTATGGGGAGAAGGCAGGAGAATGGGGTTCGGAGGGAGAGATAGATCAGCCATGATTTAATGGCGGAATAGACTTGATGGGCCGAATGGACTAATTCTCCTCCTATCACTTATGACATGAAATTGAGGAGCCAGAAAGGAAGAAAAGGTAAAAATGCTTTGATTTTCCTATAAATTTACAAACCTGATGAAATAATACGGTAATTAAAAATTCAAATTTTGTTTCTTTTGTTGGCCTCATGCTGCATCTCTAAAAATATATCTCTTGAAACCTTTTCCATCCAGATCCTACCGCAACTAGAGATCAGTCCTGAACTACTATCTACCTCCTTGACTGGCTTTACCTTGCACTAAATGTTATTCCCTTATCATGTATCTATACACTGCCAATGGCTCGATTGTAATCATGTATTGTCTTTCCGCTGACTGGTTAGCACGCAACAAAAGCGTTTCACGATACGTGAAAAGAAACCTAAACTGACCAAATCTGAAATTAATTTGCTTCCTTTTTAAATTCATTCAACGATTTGATCTCTGGAGATCTTTAAACTTTAGACTTAAACTTAGACATAGAAAATAGGTGCAGGAGTAGGCCATTCGGCCCTTCGAGTCTGCACCGCCATTCAATATGATCATGGCTGATCATCCAACTCAGTATCCCGTACCTGCCTTCTCTCCATACCCCCTGATCCCTTTAGCCACAAGGGCCACATCTAACTCCCTCTTAAATATAGCCAATGAACTGGCCTCAACTACCTTCTGTGGCAGAGAATTCCACAGATTCACCACTCTCTGTGTGAAAAATGTTTGGTGATACAGCGCGGAAACAGGCCCTTTGGCTCACTGAGTCCGCACAGAAGAACATTCACTCCATACACCAGCACTATCCTGTACACTAGGGACAAATTACAATTCAACAGAAGCCAATTAACCTACAATAGCGATAAATGCGTTATAGTTCCACATCAGGATGGTGTGTGAGCAGCATTCAGATTAGTTTAATTTAGAGATTCATCGTGGAAACGGGCCTCTTAGCCCAACGAGCCCACGCCAACCATGTGGTGGTGGCCCGTCGGTAACGACAATGGCGGTTTCTGGTCCCCTCCCTTACTAGGGAGAGCAGTGCTGTCCTGAAGAGGGCTGCTCATTCGCCTATGATGCTGCCGCACGTCCTTGCTGCCCTGGTGCAAAGAAGAGCGACCACTGGTCCATAGGATGCCTACGTGTCGGTTCGAAACCACGACTTCCAGTGGTAAACCTCTACCCGTCTCTTTGCTCCTAGCCCATCCCCGCGGGACTTTGTGTAGAGAAGAGGGCTGCACAAAAACCTGTGCGTGAATGAGTTTAAGGTGGAGAGGCTGTTGCACTGTAACAACCCCAGCCTCTCAGCCGCAGAAGTCAGAGTCCAGTGGTATGAGAAATCTTCATGGCCGTAGACCTCTTGGCTGCAGCGGATGGTCACATCGTCTCTAGTGCTCTGACTGGCCCTTCTCATTCCACAGCGCGTCGCTGCGTCATCTTTCCAGCCATTGGTTCATAAAGATCTCTTCCACCTGGTCCGCCAAAGCAGACTTTCCATGAAGGATGAGCATGTCCCACAGGTTGAACTGGAATACACGGCACCAGTTGCAAAGCTACGCCTTGACCTGTACACAGTTTCTATCCTACACCCTAGGGACAACTTAACCGAAGCAAATTAATCTGCAAACCTGTACGTCTTTCGAGTGTGGGAGGAAACCGGAGCACCCGGAGAAAACACACAGAGGTCACGGGGAGAACGTACAAACTCCGTACAGAGATCACCGGTAATCAGGATCAAAGCAGGGTCTCTGGCGCTGTAAGGCGGCAACTCTACCACAGAGCCAACTGTAGTTGGGGAAATCTAGTTATGGAAGTTATGGAACTTCATAACAAGTTATGGAGAAGCATTAAAACGTTTAATGGATTTAGAGACTGATAAATCCCCAGGGCCGGATAAGATGTGATAATAGACAATAGACAATAGACAATAGGTGCAGGAGTAGGCCATTTGGCCCGTCATGCCAGCACCGCCATTCAATGTAATCATGGCTGATCATCCACAATCAGTACCCCGTTCCTGCCTTCTCCCCATATCCCCTGACTCCGCTATCTTTAAAAGCCCTATCTAGCTCTCTCTTGAAAGTATCCAGAGAACCGGCCTGCACCGCCGTCTGAGGCAGAGAATTCCACAGACTCACAACTCTGTGTGAAAAAGTATTTCCTCATCTCCGTTCTAAATGGCTTACCCCTTATTCTTAAACTGTGGCCCCTGGTTCTCGACTCCCCCAACATCGGGAAAATGTTTCCTGCCTCTAGCATGTCCAAACCCTTAATAATCTTAAATGTCTCAATAAGATCCCCTCTCATCCTTCTTAATTCCAGAGTGTACACGCCCAGCCGCTCCATTCTCTCAGCATATGATAGTCCCGCCATCCCGGGAATTAACCTTGTGAACATCGGAACAGAATTAAGCCATTAGGCCCATTAAATTCACTCCGCCATTCACCCGTGCTAATCCCATTAAGGATTGCAGAGATAAGGTAAGTCATTACAGTTTGAAGTGTCTAATGTCATTTTCCAAAATTATTGGAAAACTTTCTTAGCAACAGGATTAATCTGCACTAGGGGAGGCATGGATTAATCAATCCAGGTCCCACATGGTCATTTGGTCCAAAGATCAGAGCCCAAGCGCTCTTGGATAATATGGCAAATTGAATTGTTGATTGGATGCAGATAGTGATGGTCAAGGGTTTTAATTTAGTTTAGAGATACAGCGTGGAAACAGGCTCTTCGGCCCTCCGGGTCCACACTGACAAGCAATCCCCGCACATTAACACTATCCAACACACACAAGGGACAATTTACATATATACCAAGCCAATTAACCTACAAACCTGTACATCTTTAGAGTGTAAAAGATATGCAAAAATGTAATGATGAAAAAGGAAACGGGCCATGGTTAGTTGTGGCTGAGGTGAAAATGAGTTACAGACAATGAGACTCAACAAGAAGACTTTGAATCTAGTACAATTCAATTCAATTCAATTCAAGCACTTTATTCATCCCCAAGGGGCAATTTAAAAGGGCGCATTACAGTAGCTTTTAAAAAAAAAGAAAGGGACACAAACAACGTAACGAAAAGACAAACATTCAAAGCTACTCTCTGCACCGACCGGTCGACCGCACGAGCAGTGACCCGGCAAGGATTGGGTTGTCAGCAGCGAAACAATAATAAAGAACACACAAAATGTAACACAAACATCCACCACAGCATTCATCACTGTGGTGGAAGGCACAAAAATTTGGCCAGTCCTCCTCCATTTACCCCCATGGACAGGACCAGAGTCCAAGTCAGTCCAGGATCGGCTCTTCCTCACCGGAGACCGCGGCTTTAGATTGTTGTAGGCCGCAGGCCGGCGGTCAAGATTTAAAGTCCCCGCCGCAGCCAGAAGCACTGTAGACTGCAGGGCCGGCGGTCGAAGCTCCCCTCCAGGGGTGATGGTAAGTCCATGCCGGCCCCGCGGTAGAAGTTGGTCGCGGGCCGGCAGTGATGGCTTCTTCTTCCCCTGGGTCCCCCACGAGGGAACCCGGGCTGTAGACGCCGCACCAGCTGGAGCTCTGTAGACCGCGGCTTCAGGCTGCGACTTCAGGCTGCCGGCTGCCCCGGGCCAGCGAAACGGAGCGCTCCCCTCCAGCGAGCCCCAGCGAGGGTTCACCCGCTCCACGCCGAGAGTCCACGCTGCGCCCGCCGCTGAAGCCCCGGGCACGTCTCCGGGAAAGGCCGCACCGGGCACGTCTCCGGGAAAGGCCGCGCCGATCCTTGATGTTAGGCCACGGGGGAGGCGACCTGGAAAAAGTCGCCTCTCCATGGAGGAGGCGACCGAAGCGGTTTCCCCCTTACCTCCCCACACCACCCCCCACACAAGACACACAAAGAAACATTAAATACACACTTTAAAACATACTAAAAAATTAAAAAAAAGGAAAAAAGTGACGCACTGCTGACATGGCTGCTGCCTGAACAGCGCCCCCGGAGTACATTTTTGTACTCGAATTGGGTGGGGGAGGGACAGAGAGAGCAGGGGTGCAAGGGTTACTTGAAGTTAGAGAAACCAATATTCATAGCTGGGTTGTAAGCTGCAGTTTAGTTTTGAGATATAGCACAGAAACATGTCCTTTGAGTCCGTGCTGACCAGCAATCACCTTGCCCCTATTGAGCTTAGGACTAGAGGGAATAAAGAAGCAAGAGAGAATGGGAAGAGAATGAGAAAGTGTAAGGAAATGAGGGAAGAAGAAAGGGTCAATGATAAAAGGGATAGAGGAAGGAATGGAGAAGGAAAAGATGGACGAAGCAGCCAAATAAATACTTTCGTGACCTTGGGACATCTCCAAAGTCCACAGCTAATGAAAGTATTTTCTAATGTAAAAGGCTAAAGCTAATGAAAGAGTCTGAAATGGCGTCTCGATCCAAAAACGTCACCCATTCCTTCTCTCCAGAGATGCTGCCTGTCCCGCTGAGTTACTCCAGCATTTTGCGACTATCTTCGAAAGCATTTGAAGGCGCACTCACAGTTGAAGGGTTGGAGACTTGACAATTTTCCACGTGGCATCTTTCCAGAGTGAAGTGAATGCAGTACGATTACGTTTTTAAATGTTTTGGAGAGTTAGATGACGGTTTGTCCGAGTAAACAAAAGGTTTAAACATCTCATTGAAAGACGGCTTTTTGACAATGCAGAATTCCCTTGGTTCTTGAATTTGAAATATCAGCCGATTTGCCAATGCTTTTCATTCGCCGCTGTGAGGTACCACATTCAGTGGCAAGGGTGCTAATTGATAACGGCTTCTTCACTCGAGGAGGAGAAATTCACTGGAGGTTTAAATTACAGAAAATGTTTTATTTAGTCCATTTAAATACCTGAAATTAAGTATTCTCTTAAACTCCTGATTGCTAAGCACTGATGAATAGCCTCTTTATAATTGGCATTCTCAATAATCAGGGGGATTGTGATTACAATTGTTTCAGAAGACTTAAAGAACAATTCTAAATTCACCCTGTTACCATACTGAATTTCACAATCACACTAATTCAGATAAAAGTTAGTGTTCTAATTATTTCCTTACCACTTTGATTGCTGATCAAAATACTTTAACATATTGTGTACAAAATCCACGAGGGGAATGGATCGGGTAGACGCGCCGAGTAGTCGAGAACCAGAGGACATTGGTTTAAGGTGAGATGGGAAAGATTTAATAGGAACCTGAGGGGTAATATATCCAATCAAAGGGGGGTGGGTGTATGGAATGAGCTGCCAGAGGAATGAATGAATGAATAAGTCTATTGGCCAAGTATTCACATACAAGGAATTTGCCTTGGGGCTCCATATATGACATATAGTGACAATTAAGAATGACACATAAAACATTAATAATAAAACATTGTCGATTAAACATGTGATTGAAATAAAATACCAGAGCAAAAGGAGGCTACAGATTTTTTGTTACAGAGTAGAGCTACTACTCGTGGAAAAAAAGCTGTTTTTATGTCTGGCTGTGGCAGCTTTGACAGTCCGGAGTCGCCTTCCAGAGGGAAGTGATTCAAAGAGTTTGTGGCCAGGGTGAGAGTGGTCAGAGATGATCCTACTCGCTTGCTTCCTGGCCCTTTGCAGTGCACAGTTCGTCAATGGAGGGAAGGTAGTTGATGCAGAGACTATCGCATTGTTTAAGAAACCTTTAGACAGGTACATGGATAGGGCAGGTTTGGAGGGATATGGGCCGAACGCAGGCAGGTGGGACAAGTGTAGACGGGACCTGTTACTCTATCTAGGCTGAGCCATTGTGCCTCCCCGATGTTGTGTTATGTTATATTATTACCTTATTGTCATTGTTGTGGTGCATCCAACGAAATTCAGGCGCACTGCCTGAGCGGAGCTCAAATGTACAAGATAAAAAATAACAATAACAATTAACTGAACAGGCGCAGCATTTAGCTCCGTGAAAAAATTCAAGAACCTGAAGAAGTAACTGCTGAACTAGCCTTGAAAATGACTACAAGATCAAAGGCTGAAACGGCTGAAAAAGTTTTAAAGGATAAAGAGCTGGAGGACATTAAGACATCGGTGAGTGACTTAAAAAATGAACTTTTGGCATGTAATAAAAGTATGATGGAGAGTATGATGAAGAACATGAACACTGGGAATCAGAAAGTAATTGATTCAATCGGTAATATAAATAAACGAATTGACGATGTGCATTGTGAATTATCTTTGAAAATTGATAAGGTGGAAGAAGACTGTACTAATAAGTTGGATGTGGTCCACCAAACTGTTAAAACATGTTGTACTACCATGAAAGATATGGAAATAGCAATGTTACAAATGGCTGAAGAAATACAGAAAATCAAGAAGAATTATGAAGGTGTCGTGGGTGAGCTGGCTAAAACGTCGGATAAATGCCTTGATTTGGAAGCACGGTCAAGACGGCAGAATTTAAGAATAGTTGGAGTGACAGAAGGAGCGGAGGGGAATGAGACCCGAGAGTACACTGCCAACTTACTTAAACAAATACTCGACCTGCCAGCTAAACCGAAAATAGAAGTGGCACACCGGGTAAAACGGGCAAAATCAAGGGCACATACAGGAGGAGCTCCCCCACGACAGATCATTGTGAAATTTCGAGACATTTCAGCTTTGGAAGAGGCCATGAGAAAAATTCAATGTGGAAAGATCATGAAGTTTGGGACGGACACTATCAAACTTTTTAGAGACTATCCCTATGAAATTGCTAAAAAAAACGAGAAGCGTTTAAAAATACACAACAGATCTTGAAAGGGCACAGGGAAATCAGATATGGAATAATTTATCCAACTAAGATGATCATTACTTATAATGGTACCGAACGTAAGTTTAACGATCCAGAAGCTGCTTACAAATACGTTCAAGACATCTTAAAAGAAATAGATGCTTAAGTAAAACATCACATCCTCAAGACAAGGTTTTTATTCTACAGACAACGGCTGAGGGAAGGTCGATAGAAATAACTTTTTAAACTTTTAAAAAGGATTAAGATGGCGCAGCTTCTCCATGTGCAGCTGTCTAGACACTCTTATCTCTTCAAGGACATTTTCGGCTCCAACATGAGCGAAAGATGGAATAACAAGGGCGTGGCTGAATGAGGAACCTAACGAAGACGTATTGGAAAAGAAAAATTCCTGAATGAAAGACTGTTAAAATTTTATCCCTACACTAATTCCATACTAACACAAAAACTATTGAACTAATATAGTAATAGTAATTAAAGTTATTGAAATTAACACACTAACAGTAATAGTAATTGATTTAAAATTGAATTGCTTAATTGATAAAATGTAATAATCCCCGGGTAGGGGAGGAGGGGGGCTAAATATAAGGAAATAGATTTACAACAGACTAAAAATTTAATTTAGAAATTATGATAGGCTGCAGTTCAAATTTTGTGTGGAAGGAGGTGAGGAGATTCAGAATCTTGGCAAACAGCCAGGTACCTGAATCAGGTTAACCCCTTCCAACCAAAGGCAGGGGAAGAAAATGTAATAATTGTTAACATGAGTAAATGGTAGATAAGTTTGGAGATTAGAGAAGATTTATTTAGATATATAGATATGGTAAATACGGTAAGGCTGACACATAAAATCTGGCTTTGAATGGGTCCCAACTCCTTTTTGTAAGATTATTCAAGGGGACGGAGCTAAATGTAGATTAACAACTCCGGAAGTCATTAATTGTGTAACTACCACCATTAGGTGGATAATTGGTTACAGTGTCGTCATTTTTAGACACAGTAACCTCACTTTTTTGATTTTTTTTAAATGTCACAATAATGTACACTTTTTTGTTTTTTTGCTTAAGGACAATTTTGAGAGGGATGTAATAACTGAATGCAAATGCTCGCCCAACAGCCAGAGATCTAAGGTATGGGTTGCACCACATGTTTAAAAGGTATTAAATAATTCAAAATGCAAGACGATAAACAAAAGAAATTTGGAGGAATCACATTCTGCAGTTGGAATATTAGGGGTGCTAATGAACCAATTAAAAGGGGTAAGATTTTTGCACAATTGAAGTCACTCAATACGGACATAATATTTCTACAAGAAACTCACTTGAAACTGCAAGCTCAAGCCAGATTGAAGGCAAACTGGATAGGCCAAACATACCAATCTTCATATATTTCCAAAGCTAGAGGCACAGCAATTATTATTCGAAAAGGTATACCATTTAAATCGAAGAATATCACAACAGATAAGGAAGGGAGATACCTTATAGTTACCGGAGAGATTCATGCTACCCCAATTACCTTGGTAAATATTTATGCGCCTAATTTTGATAATCCTCAATTTTTTAATAAAATCCTGAATATAATTACAGAGTTCAATTATCAAAATGTGATCATTGGGGGAGATTTTAATTGTGTTTTAGATCCATGTTTGGATAAATCTTCACAACAGAGCAGGGGCAACACAAAATCTAAAACCAGGGAAATCTTAAATACTTACATAAAAAATACAAATATAACAGACGTTTGGAGGATCGCTAACCCTGTCGGAAGGGAATACTCGTTTTATTCAATGGTACATAAAACTTATTCACGTATAGACTATTTTTTAGTGGATACAAAACTAATTCCCTATATATTGAATCCAAAATATCACAATAGTATAATTTCTGATCACTCCCCGTTAACTTTTTTTTTTTAATTAGAAGGAATGCCTTCTAATAAATCGTTTTGGAGGTTTAATCCTCAAATCTTAAATGACCCACAAGGGGAAATATATTTAAAACAACAGATGGAACTTTTTTTTAAAGAATAATGACACCCCAGAGACCTCACCAGTTCTACTATGGGAATCATTCAAAGCAGTTATTAGAGGATCTATAATCTCATACCAAGCTTTTTAAATAAAAGGAATAAGAAAGAACAAAGGCAGTTAGAAGAACGAATTAGAGAATTGGAATTAGATAATGCTAAAGAGTCTACTATAGGCAAACATAATAAAATAACAGTAATGAAATTTAAATTAAACAAAATATTATCAGCAAATGTTATTAGATTATTTCAAATTACAAAACAGGAAAATTTTGAATTTGGGGATAAACCACACAAACTTTTGGCTCGACAACTGAAAAAACGGGAAAAGGATCACACGATTTTAAAGATTAAATCAGATAAAGGGGAATTGTTAACACTACCTAAGGATATTAATAAAAGATTCGCTCAATTTTATCAAAACTTATATACATCTAAAGCGGTAGCAGATAGTACCAAAGTTAGAGAGTTTCTGGATAATTGTAATCTCCCAAAACTCAATTTGAGTGAACAAGAGGAATTAGGTGCACAAATCTCAACTAAGGAAATAGAAGAAACAATAAATACATTAAAGAATGGAAAAACACCAGGACCAGATGGTTTTAGTAATGAATTTTATAAAAGGTTTTACGAGATAATTACACCATGACTACACAAAATGTATACATATGCTTTTAAAGAACATACACTTCCAGAAACATTAGCGGAATCAACGATTACACTTATACCTAAAAAAGGTAAAGATTTAGAAGATCCGGGTTCTTATAGAGCTATTGCGCTGTTAAATACAGATCAAAAAATATTAGCGAAAACATTAGCTAGAAGATTAAGTAACTATGTTAGTAAATTAATAAATCCGGATCAAACAGGGTTTATACCCAAGAGATACTCATGCAATAACCTGAGACGTCTGTTTAATATAATGCACTCACATAAAACCGAAGAGCAAGATTTATCAATTATTTCACTGGATGCAGAAAAAGCATTTGATCAAGTGGAATGGGATTATATGGTTAAAGTATTGCAAAAATTTCAAGTGGGAGAGAATTTTATCGCTTGGGTAAAATTATTATATGATAGGCCTACTGCCAGAATATTAACTAATAATATTTTGTCCTCAAAATTTCAGTTATCAAGGGGAAATAGACAGGGTTGTTCATTATCACCTCTGCTATTTGCTCTTGTAATAGAACCGTTAGCGGAAAGTATTAGGATACATCCGAACATTCATGGGTACAATACAAAATACTCAAATAATAAGATATCTTTATATGCAGATGATGTACTACTATATATCACAAAATCACAAATTAGTATACCAAATATATTAAATTTAATAGAGGAATTTGGATCCTTTTCAGGATATAGAATAAATTGGAATAAAAGTGAAATTATGACGATTAAACCTCAAGAACCGACACCTGTTAAAATTCCCTTTTAAAATCGCTTCAGAAAATTTAAATATTTGGGAATTGAAATTACTAGAAAATATAAATCTCTATTTAATGCAAACTATATGCCCTTACTCAATAAACTAAACACACTGATTAAATTCTGGAAAACCCTCCCGATGTCTCTTATAGGCCGAATAAATGCTATAAAAATGATCTTTCTACCACAAATGTTATATCTATTCCAGTCAATATACTTACCAAAAAATGTTTATAAAAAATTGGATGCTGATATTACAAACTTTATATGGGACTATAAATTCCACAGAATCCAAAGAAAACATTTGTGTAAACCTAAAGAATTTGGAGGATTATCACTCCCCAATTTTTTATATTATTATTGGGCCACAAATGTCAAAAATATGATTCACCTGTTGGACAATTCGGCCCAGCAGGTGGAGTGGATAGTAATGGAGAGAGAGGACTGTTCCCCTTTTAATATAGGAGCGGTCCTTCTCTCACCAACAAAAATGAAGAATACAATATATAGTAAAAATCCAATTATTCATAGTACAATTAGTATTTGGAAACAAATAAAATTAACGTTAAAATTAAGAAATCTATCACCTCTCACCTATAATGAATAACCCTTCGTTTAAACCTTCTATGATAGATAGAGCTTTTATAAATTGGGAAAGAGTAGGAATTAAAACATTTGGAGATATGTATGATAATGGAAGTTTTTTAACATTTCACCAATTACAACTTAAATACAACTTGAATAGTAATCAATATTTCAAATATTTTCAAATACGTGACTATTTGAAAAAGCATACACGAGAATATCAAAATATGTCTCCTGACCTATTAGATGGGATAATGAATATAAAAGCGGAATCAGCTAATTTAATATCATACCTATACAATTCCATTTTAAACATAGAAATTCCATCATCGGATGGGATTAGAAGAGAATGGGAACAGGAACTAGCTATAAAAATCTTGAAAGAGAGTTGGGATAAACACCTATTATATGTGCATAAATGCTCGATTAACGTAAGACATACTCTGATTTAATTTAAAATTTTACATAGATTATACTATTCAAAAGCTAAATTAAGTAAATTTTACCCAAATACCTCTGCAAACTGTGATAAATGCCTAATCCAAGAATCAACTATAGCACATTCTTTTGTTTCTTGTATAAAAATTCAAAAATTTTGGAATGACATTTTTGAAATTTTCACTAAATTATTTAAAATAAAACTGAAACCGAATGCAGAACTGATTATTTTTGGAACAATAGAAGCAAGTTTGGAGCTGACTTCGTTTTAAAGGAGTTTTCTTAATTATGGCTTAATAACGGCAAAAAAACTGATACTGAAATTTTGGAAAAACGCTCCCACGCCAACAATAAAAATGTGGACTTCTAATATGTCGGAATTGTTACATCTAGAAGATATGAGATTCCTCCTAGCAGGTAAACAAGACCAATTCCAAAAGATTTGGTCTCCATATATCGACTTATTACAAACATAGGGTGCAACAAAATGTTGATAATAAATTGTTTTAGGACCTGGCGAGGGGTGAGTAAAGATAAGAAGTAGGTACATCCCTCTCATAATGTCCAATCTTACTCTCTTTTTTATTTTTTATTTTTCCTCCTTTTGGTTTTTTTCTTTTCTTTTTTAACTATTTCTTGTGGTTTAGGTTCATGTGGGTGTTCCTGGACCACTCTTTCATTCACTCACTGACTATCTTTACTAACTCTTTCTATCCTTTTTTCCTATTAAAGTTTAAAATAAGAAGTGGTACAAGAACTGTATAAACTTACGTTATTGCAGATTACTGTAATGTAAAATACTTCTAAAAAAATACCCCAAAAAATAAAATAAAAAAAATAACAGCAACAAAAGTGAGAAAAATAAAAATTGTTCATATACTCATGTGCACATACTGTGACATATACACACAGATTCACACACGCATACACATTATCTCTACGTATGCACCCTCACCTGAATATAAGATAATGCACTCAGAAGGTCATTGTCAGAATATAAGATATTGCACAAAATAGCAGTATAAAAATAAAAATAAATATTATAAATGAATATATCAGTATTGCACAAAGGTAGGTATTGTACAGTATAAATATTGACTATGTGGGGGGGCGGGGGTGCTTTCAGTGCAGAGTTCAGTTCAGTGCGATAATGGCCTGAGGGTAGAAACTGTTTGTTAGTCTTGTGGTGCGCGCTTTGATAGACCTGCAGCGCTTTCCTGAGGGCAGAAGGGCCCTTCGGTAGCAAACCCAGCTCACACCTGAGGAGAGATGCCTTCAATCTTGCGGCAGCAGGCAATTACATCCTACTGGTCTCTCAAACACACACGCATGTACATTAGTCAGGCATTTATATTATTCGTCGGGCGAATTGTGAAAGACTTGGATAGAGTGGATGTTGAGAGGATGTTTCCATTAGTGGGAGAGTCTAGGACCAGAGGTCACAGCCTCAGAATTAAAGGTCATTCCTTGAAGCAGGAGATGAGGAGAAATTTATTTAGTCAGAGGATGGTGAATCTGTGTAATTCTTTGCCACACAAGGGTGTGGAGGCCAAGTCAATGGATATTTTTAAGGCAGAGATAGATAGATTCTTGATTAGTACAGGTGTCAGGGGTTACGGAGAGAAGGCAGGAGAATGGGGTTAGGAGGGAGAGATAGATCAGCCATGATTGAATGGCGGAGTAGACTTGATGGGCCAAATGGCCTAATTCTGCTCTTATCACTTGTAATGGGAATTTCTTAACCTTCCAATGTCCAAACTTTGATTGCCATTACTACTCGGGGATGTGGTGGAGATATAGTTTTCACACTAACAGATAGCAAAAACAAATCTTACAGTCGTCGTTTCTTGATTAATTGGCCTTTTATTAAAGTAGTACAAAACAAAGAAATGCTTATATAACTTTTCGTCCTTACTAACTGTTTCATCCGTATCGTGTCAAATAGAGTCATGTGAGAGTGTGGCGTCTTGTGCTGTAAGAAACTGTTGTCCCCACCATCACTCGAGGCTAAACTGAATCCCAATCTCTGTGGCTGCGTCAGCCTCCTCCGACATAGACACACTCTACTACATATCAAATCCCACCCTAAAGCATACCAAAAAAGATAAAACTAGAAATGTCTAGACATGGCTATAATATACTAACTTAAGCATAATGTAGCAATGTTACAAAATTTTGAGATTTTAAAAATAAAGTCTGCAATTTATCCCATCGGATAAAGCATAAAAATAAGTTTAATTTGACACCTAATTCACTTTCATATCTTCAGTATTAAAGAAGTTATGGCCATTTTCATACTCGGAAATTAGCATCTTGTTCCCTATTGCTTTTCCATTGACTTAACACAAAAGCTGTGATCGAGGACAGTTAAAAGCCCATAACTTTCTTAAAAATTAAGATAACTGAAAGAAATTTTCAGTTATTATAGATTGAAGCATTCTGAAACAAATATGAAACAATCTTACTTAGAAGACATGAAAGTAAAGCATATAATTAGTTAGTTACCTAATTGTAGCTAATTACAAAATTCAATTACTAGATCTAAACATCTATCAATTTCTTAAGAATAGATTAACATTTTTAAATAGCCTAAGTGTCCAAATAACATTCACACAATAATTCACAATATAACATAATTTTTAAATCTAATTTTCATGAATTTACAGGCCAAATGGAAGGAATTGAATGTTTAATACCTGTAAATTAATGGGGATTTAAATCATCTTGTGAGTGAGGATTTCTGGAACGCGATCTTTTGGAACATTCATTTGCGGTGAATTTAACCCCGTATTGGCATGAAAAATACTGCCGTTAGTTCGGGGAATAAAATCACCGTGTCGCATGAAAAAATGTGAATTAAAGGCTTCTTAAGAAGCACTTTTATACATTTAAAGAAACCACTTTCGTTTACCTGTCCCGTGTGTGAAATCCGTCCCCGTTGTCGGCGTTGACGCTTCAGGAGCTGCTTTTAAAATTACTCTAGCGCTGACATTGACGATTTAATAAATATAAAAAATTCACAAAACGCTGCTAGGAACGATTTGTCAGCAAACGCTTGTACTCCAACGAAATATAATTCAGGACAAGGGAGGAGAAACCCGTGTTTTAACCCCGCCCTCCCCTTAAAGGCGCCAAAATCGCGCACACGGCCAGTGGCAGAATTACAGCGCGACTGAAGGTAAGTATTGTAACATACCTACATAATGGCTCCTACATCACTTATGACATGATTTAGAATCTGTAGTGAAATCAGATTTGAAATCTGACTATGTCAGCCTGAATGTGGAGGGCCTGAGCTATAGGGAGAGGTTAAGCAGGCTAGGACTTTATTCCTTAGAGCAAAGGAGGATGAGAGGTGATCTTACAGTGGTGTATAAGATCATGAGGGGAATAGATAAGGTGAATGCAGTCTTTTATCCAGGGCAGGGGGAATCGAGACCAAGGGGACACAGGTTTAAGGTAAGAGGGGAAAGAATTAATAGGAACCTGAGGGACAACTTTTTCTTTCAGCAGGTGATGGGTTCATGGAATGAGCTGTCAGAGGAGGTAGTTGAGGCAGGTACTATAACAACAATTTTACTTCAGAGTCACGTGAGTGACTACGTGAAGAAGAGCCCGTCCAGTCGCACACGCGTCATATCGTCAGACGCATAGCGCAGTGACCGATGTGTTTGGAGTGAGCAGAGCTCCTCCAAACCGGTAAGTAAAAGGACTTGTAGTTGGGAAAACACAAGTCAGAATGAAGAAAGGATGTTAGAGGAATACCGCAGGTAAACTCGAGAAAGACCGCGGGTCTGCGAGTAGCGGGCGCCCTTTTGATTTTAAATACGGTTAAATATATATACCGTTGTAGCGCCATTCGAGCGCAAGAGAAATAGGCCGGGTGGCCAGTAGACTCTGGAAAGTCCCCGATTCAGGCAGATATTTTGTTATATTCAGAACCGCGTTGGGAGGCCAGTGTATGAAGTGCCTGGGGAAGGTCCGGGCTTAGCGTTGGCCTATAGGAGAGCCAGCGTATGAAGTGCCTGGGGAAGGTCCGGCTTAGCGTTGTCCCTACAGGAGCCAGCGCAGGGAGTGCCTGGTGGAGGTCCGGGCTTAGCGTTGGTCTATAGGAGAGCCAGCGCATGGAGTGCTTTAGAAGGTCCGGCTCAGCGTTGGCCTAAGGGAGAGCCAGCGCAGGGAGTACTTGGGAAGGTCCGGCTCAGCGTTGGCCTACAGGGGAGCCAGTGTGAGCAATGCCTGGATAAAGGTATATTTTATGTTGGTCTACAGGAGAGCCAGCGCCAACTATGTCTGGAGAGGCAGTTAAGCGTTGGCCTCAGGAGAGCCAGTGCCAGCAGCACCTGAAAGAGGGCTGCCTATGCATGGGCCTACAGGAGAGACCGCACGGCGAGCACCTGGGAAAGGGTTTACTATGCGTAGGCCTATGGGAGAGCCAGCGCTAGAAACACCTGAAGCAGGATGCCAATTCGCCCCTCCATGAGGAGGATTATTTCATACAAAGATTCAGTAAACAAATCATATGAGGACTAGAGCCCAATATCAGAGCCTAAAGGACCAGATTTGGCACAATATATAAACGTTGTGGTTCCAAAACTATCAGGGGAACCATTGGGAGATAAATTAGCAATGTCAATAAATTACTTACTCTCCCAGCAGCTCCAGGTTCTAACCATGTATGAGCTGTCTATAACTATGAAACCCGCAGTATTGAGCATTTTAAGCAGTCTCAGCGGGGGAGAGGGTGTTGAAATTGCTGGTCAGGCATTACGGCTTTTTGACCAGAGGTTGGATGGAGAGCATGTGTCTATATCACAACAAGGTTGAATTAGCACTCATGTGTAGTGCGCACTTTGAAATAAACTGTATTTATAAAAGTGCTATAAGACCTAATATATAACCTAAGTTTGGGGGGCTCTGTACACCATCTAATATTTAATTGCCTAATAATTTGTTTTGGAAAGAATCTAGCCAAAAAAGGAATGATCCTGTGTGATTGGCAGATCAAATCAAAGGCAGTTTTCCCTACCAATGTGTGGTGAAAATCGGTCTTTCCCATATTTGCGTTGTAGGCGCACTCCTCCTGAGGTATGTGGAGGTTACACTATTCCACTAAGATCAGGGGATAACAATTACCATAGGCAAACCCTCAGGTAGGGGATCTGGTTCTGTAAGAAACATATTAATGTTTTACACTTACAACTTGGGAAAGATTACAATTCTTGCTAAAAGAATTGCAATTTGATGTATTTATACTGTACAGTATTGTGGGGTTTAGAATTGAATTCTACCCATATTTGGTTTCCCCTACTAAGGTATTTGAAACCAGACACATATTTTCTTAAAATAAGAGAATATGTAGATTCAGACAAAACTTGAAATATTGTGAAAAAGGGATGATTAAGAAGTCAGTTCACCATCACCATCAATTTATGCCAAGTGTGTTATGAGCGCAAATAAGGATGGTGGGTGTAGATTTATTCTAGATCTAACAAGTTTTAACCCTTTTTTGTACAGTATAATAAACAGTTTTGGAACATTTGCCAATACGATGCAGCCAATTTCAAGAAAATGCTATATGGGTAGCATAGATCTTAAAATGCATTTTACTGTGTGGCTGTATATGGTAAATAATCATAGATATTTAAAAAAATTCTGGATGAGTCAATTATGGCAACTTAAAGCATTGTATTAAGGTTTAGCCTCAGCTCTGAGACTATTTGCCAGGTTGTTGGAACCAATCTTAGCATTACTAAGAACTCAGGGCCATTTGGTAATGGCCTATTTTGATTGTAGGAAACACTCGGGCTACAACAGAACCATGAGTGTCAAGAATCAAGCTCACTTTGGAGAGTTATTAACCATCCAGATAAATCTAAACAATTACCAAACACAGTTTGATTATTTGGGTTCCATTATTAAATGAGAACACATGTTTGTGATTCCGCCCAAGCATTAAGGCTGCATTTAATTGGAAGTTGTATTAAGCTCATTACAGAGCACCAACCCTCAATTAGGCAGGTAGCAACCCTATTGCTTATTTTCAGCTGTACAATTTAGATCGCTGCATTATCAGCATTTACAGTAAGCATGGATAGAGGCATGGAGAATACATTTAGGGCATTTTTGCCAGGCCATGTATTTGCCAGTTGCAGTTATTATTGGAATACTATGATGGATCATGAGTGTCTCACATGTCTCCACAGAGATCCTGGTTGAAACACCTTCCATTATGCTACAGACTAATTTTAGTGCTCTGTTGGGGTCATACTTATAAGTATTTCCAGCTGTGGAGGTAGATGGAATGTGGAGAAAGTACCTTTGATCCAATAACAAGGGATCATTAATGAGAGTTTTAGGAACATTTTATGGCCTAAAGCTTATTGCTCTAATATGCAAAGTTTGCATGTTTAGGTATAGATTGACAACACTACGTAATAGAACATATGTTAATCATTTGAGTGGTATGAAGTCAGAATCTTGTGATAGACTGGCTAACGTGATCTGGACCTGGTGTTGAGGGACTACGTGCCCTCCGCTCCCACCCTCATAAAGATCGAGCTGGTAGTTCTAGTCATTACGTATCTTACTATCATGCTTTGGTAATTGTTGTCTGTGATTTCACTCTGCTGCTTTGAAGATTGACGCGTGTGTGGCTGGACGGGCTCTTCTTCACGTAGTCCCTCAACGTAACTCCTCATAAAATAAAGATCAAATTTCAAACTGGTAAGTTCTCATTTAATCATACTATTAAATGGCATTTGGACAAATTCATGGATAGGAAAGTTTGGAGGGATATGGATAAAAAACGAGCAAATGGCACTAGCTTAAATGCAACATCTTTTTCGACATGGATAAGTTGGGCCAAAGAGCCTTTTCCAATCCTGTGACCTAATGACTAACAATGCAAAAATAATTTTAATAAAGATCACATTAGTTTAGTTTAGTTTACTTTAGTTTAGTTTGGAGACACAGGCGGAAACAGGCCCTTCGCCTCACCGAGTCCACGCTGACCACTGATCAAAGTGGCATTGCCACTTTCATTTCACTGTACATCTTGTATGTGTATGTGACAAAAAGTTGACTTGACTTGACCTAATCCCTGCACCTCTAACACTATCCTACACACACTAGGGACAATTTTACATTTACACCAAGCTAGATAATCTACAAACCTGTACATCTTTGGAGTGTGGGAGGAAACCGATGATCTCGGAGAAAACCCACGCAGGTCACGAGGAGAACGTACAGCCAAGCGCCCACAGTCAGGTTGGAACCCAGGTCTCTGGCGCTGTGAGGCAGCAACTCTACCGCTGCACCACCATGCCAGCCACATGAAGACGTTTTTTCCAACCTGCATTCAGAATGCTTGAGGGAAGTCCATTTATTTGATCAATGCCTGGTTTGGTATTTGGTCATTAAGATAGGCTGTGTTAATTAATAATATCTCCACTTGAGAAGGCAAGAAAAGCAGTTGAAATGTGTCATTTAAACCTAGTTGTACCTTAAGGGATATGCTGCCTTGCTGAATCATGCATCATTGTCGAAAAGGGCATGTAAATGTTTGAACTAATTGCTTATTAATGATATATATTATCCGCGTTATTAATAAGGTGTGGCTACCACATGAGTCAAGAGTGTTTTATTCACAAATGTCTCAAACCGAACAATGAAATTCTTAATAGCTGCAGCACAACAGAATATGTAAACATAGTACACTGTAAACTATATAATAAACAAATATTCAGGGCATATATGATACGATAGAACTTTATTTATCCCAGGAGGGAAATTGATCTGCCAACAGTCATAAAACACAAGATATATGAAGCATGAAATTAAAGTGACGAGTGGAAAGGATTGGGGATGTGCAAAGATTGTGGGGGGGGGGGGGGAGGGGGAGGGGGGGGGAGGGTGAGAGGGGGGAGTGGAGTCAGTCTACCCCAGGACATGAGGGGGAGGTGTTGTACCGTTTGAAAGCCACAGGGAAGAAGATTCTCTTGTAGCGTTCTGTCCTGCATCTTGGTGGAACCAGTCTGTTGCTGACTTCAGGTGCTGTCTGTACGGAGTTTGTAAGTTCTCCCCGTGACCTGCGTGGGTTTTCTCCGGGTGCTCCGACTTCCTCCCACAGTCCAAAGACGTGCAGGTTTGTAGATTAATTGGCTTTGGTGTGTACGATAGTGTTACTGTAACAGGGATCACTTCTTCTTCTTTTCGTGTCCATCTTGTTACAAATGTTGGCCTCGCTGTCATCGTCCGTCCCGAAAAGGACGCAAGCTTCCGGCGACAATCAGTGGAAGCCATCACTTGCCGCAGTAGATGATGGTGGCGGCAGAATTAGCTCGGGATACTTCCAGTTTCCAGCCTCGCGACGTGGACGCCTCTGCTGTGGGGCCACAGGAATCACTGATCAGCACAGAATCGGTGAGCCGAAGGGCCTCTTTCTGCGCTGTATCTGGAAAACGTAACTTTAGATAAGAGATAGTCTTGGCATCATGTTTAGCACATACATTGTGGGCCGAAAGGCCTGTTCCTTTGCTGTACGTTGTATGTTCTATAATCTAAGAAGCAGTGTTTGTAACTGGGAAAGATCTTGTGCTCCCTGATAGCTCACACCCATCAAAACATACAATTTTACTTTGGAGTCACGTGAGTGACTACGTGAAGAACCCGCTCAGTGCGCAGGCGCGGCATTACGCCAGCAGTGCAACAGCGGCGGCAGCTGGAGGAAGGCTCTCCGGCTGCATTTTGAAAAAAACGGACCGTTGGGTGAGTATATTCAACTAGTCTAACGGAGAAAGAGAGGGTGGGTGTTCTTAGCAAATAAGTACACTCACGAGAAGACTCTCCAACAGAACTGCCCCCAGCTCAACTCCACCAGAGGAGCGTTTAATCTCAGGGGGGCAGCAACAGGCGGCAGGACCGCTCATAGAGCGCTCCGCTATCCCGGAGACCGAGCCGAGCCCAGTCCCGCTAATGCCTGCACAGCGGACAGGGAGGAAAGCCATGAGAGCAACCGGCCGGTAATGTCTGATTCGTCGGATGGGGACATGTCTCCACCTACACGGAGGAGAGACAGCCGCCAGAGCTTATAACAGCTCTTGGAGCAGATGCTCCAGCGGGATACGCAGAAGGAGCGTTCTCGCGGAGGTAGGTCAGGCACTTCCTCCACAGTGTCTTGTGCTCTGCCCTCTGCTCCCTCATTACTGGAGGCTAGCATTGATGACCAGGGTTGGGCTGGTCTGGAACAGGGGCTGGCGGAAGAATTCGGCAGTATGCAAGGGGTGCAGGAGCAGGAAGAGCTGCTGGGTGTCGTGGACCGCTATGTAGCAACCCCACGTGCTGGAAGACCGCTGGAACCAAAAATGGCGGCCAGCATCAATCATCTGTCAAATAAGCCCTTGCAGGAGAAGGTACTTCTTGAGGCGCTTGAATTTTACACAGCACCAGAGAACTGTGAGGCCTCAGAGTGAAGACTGAACAGCCAGATCTGGGGTCACGTGGGGTCAAACATGCGTAACCATGAAATCAAGCTACAGCAGATCCTAAGGCTCCTGACGTCGGCCATTACAGCCTTTGCTCGTTCTGTGCAAAGTACAGAGATGGATACGTGCCAGCAGGATGTGCTGGCACTGATGTGCAACACACAATTTGAGATACACAATCTCCGGCGGGGAAACATAAGACCTGCCCTCAATCCCAAATTTGCTGGGTTGTGCAGAGCCCCAGCTGCAGAGACGGACGCTCTTTTATTTGGGAAAGACCTCAACAAAAAACTGAGGGACATGGAGGAAGCAGCGACATCATTCGGCCTCATGAGGGCAGGCCCTGGGACGAGCAAACCAAGAGCTACAATACCCAAGCGGCAGCACCCATGGCATCCACCAGTCGACGTCCTCAATATGGGACTGGTGAAAGCTCGGGGACCGCATTTTATCCCCAAAGATCTTTTTTAGATCAGGGCCCACAGCGAACCCCATGGAAAATGCGCCACCCCCCAACATCGCCAGCACGTCAGACAAGCAAAACCTACAAAAACATCAGGAAACAAAAGAAACACCAATGAACATGGAGGTAGGTGGGTCTGGTTCCTGCCAGCATATAGAGAATAAGGGTGCTTTACTAACAGAGGGGAGATTACACTGGTTTAAAGAAGCATGGGTTACTGTCACGTGTGACAAGTATATACTCAACAGCATTAGTGGAGAGGTCATCCAAAAGACCAAACATGAACCTTTGGAATTTGTATCAAATAAAACCAAAAAAGATGGTGGATGTCGCATCATCATTGACTTAACATCACTAAATAAGTTTGTTGAGTATATACATTTCAAAATGGAGACAGTTGTTACTGCCAAAACTGATTTCCAAAGGATACTTCATGGCAAGCATTGATCTGAAAGATGCTTACTATCTAATACCCATACACAAGGATCATTGCAGATACCTACAATTTATCTGGTTGGGGCAGCTGAGGCAGTACAAAGCATTGCCCAATGGGCTAACTTCAGCCCCAAGATTATTCATCAAAATATTGAAAATAGCCATGGCAAGACTAAGAAACAAACACATATTGTCATGGCATACCTGGATGATATTCAGATAGTAGGGAAAACGATGGAATTGGCTGTGGCAGCAGTATCAGCTACAAAATAGCTCCTCAAAACTCTGGGGTTCGTCCTACATCCAGATAAATCTAAGTTGAAGCCATCCACTATTATGGACTACCTGGGCTTCACAATTAACTCAGTCCATATGACTGTTACCTTGCCAAAAGGAAAATAAAAATAAATAAATAAATAAATAAATTAAATTAAAAAAAAAAAAAAAAAAAAAAAAAATGGTTGCATTAGCACAATCATGCAACTATTTAATGGTCAACAAACGACCAACTATTCGACAAGTCCCAAGAGTGATTGGGAAAATGGTAGCAGCATTTCCAGCTACACAATGCGGACCTTTGCACTATCAAAATTTACAAACAGCAAAGGTACAGGCACTAAAACGACATACAGGTCACGATGTTCGTGTCATGTAATTACCCACTGAAGCAATATCAGCTACAGTGGTGGGCAGAAAATGTTTGGCATAGTTTCAGCTCTATCATCATCACTAACCTTACGTTAGTTCTTCAAACAGATGCCAGTGCTCAAGGCTGGGGAGCAACTAACTCCATATCCAGCACAGGTGGTAGATGGACTAACCTAGAGTCATCATTACTACTGACACTGGGCATTAACTATCTAGAGATGTTGGGCGCCTTTTATGGGTTAAAAGCATATGTATCTAATATGCAGCACTTGCATGTTCGGTTACAGATTGATAATACTACGGTGGTGGCTTATATTAACCATATGGGCGGCATAAAATCATTATCATGCGACAAATTGGTCAATGTGATTTGGCTATGGTGTGTCGAAAGACATATTTCGCTATCAGCTGCTTATCTACCAGGTAAGCTAAACACAGTGGCAGACACCAGGTCACGCAAATTCAATGATAAACATCGAATGGATGTTAAACCCTAAAGTATTTGCTAAAGTTATTAAGCAGTATGGAACGCCAGATATCGATGTATTTGCATCAAGACGAAATCACCAGTTACCTATATATGTCGCTTGGGAACCAGACCCAGAGGCAGCAGCGATACATGCCATCACGCTGGATTGGGGAAATGTCTTCTTCTATGCTTTCCCTCCCTTCTGCCTCATCAGTCGGGTACTTCGCAAAATACAGATGGACTCTGCTTCTCGAATTTTGATGGTGCCCGACTGGCCTACACAGCCATGGTTCCCGGTTCTACATGACATGGTGGTTGAGTCACCAATGGTCTTTCCCAGTGATCCAGGATTATTAACTCACCCAGTATCAGGCATAAGCCACCCATGCCATGAGAAAATTAAACTCCTGGGTTGCAGGTTTTGAATAGACCTTACCTGGAACAGGGATTGTCCGAACGAACCATCACCACCATGTCGGCATCCCTTTGAACATCCACCAAGAGGCAGTACTGAATCAGCATAAGAAAATGGGAGAAGTACTGCCAGGAAACAGGGACAATGTATGCAACAGCCACAGCCACCAACGTACTGGAATTCCTGGCCCATCTACACCATGATGAAGGGATCGGTTACAGTGCCATCAACACAGCGCGAAGTGCTCTTTCTGCTTATCTCAAACCAGCAGGACAACAGGCAATGGGATCCCATCCACTGGTGGTAAAACTGATGAAGGGCATTTATGATATCAAGCCCCTAAACCCAGGTATACCCATATTTGGGATATCAGTGTGGTCCTGACATACCTCAGGGAATGGCCCCCAGCCAGATCCCTCAGCCTCGAGCAATCTACACTAAAGACGCTCATGTTGATGGCACTCGTATCCGCTCAGAGGGTCCAGTCACTACACAAGTTGAGGCTGGACAACATGGTGACCACCCCAGATCAGATCACATTCATCATACAGGGTCTGGTGAAGCAAAGCAGGCCAGGAACAGCTAATCCACTGGTGGTATTCCAGGCCTACCCACAAGAGCCACGGTTGTGTGTCGTGACCCATCTACAACATTACATAGACACAACCCACAATATCAGAGGGAGTGAAAAAGCCTTATGGGTCAGCCACAAGTAACCTCATGGCCGGGTAACGAGCCAAACCATTTCAAGATGGCTCAAACAGGTACTGAAGGCTGCCGGAATAGATACTAATACATTTAAATCTCATTCCACTAGGGCAGCATCTACATCAACGGCCGACAGAATGGACGTACCGGTTGACCATATTCTGAATACAGCAGGATGGTCGAGGGAAACGACATTCAGAATTTTTATAATAAGCCGTTGATGAAACCTGATTTATTTGCAGAGAAAATATTACAAGCTGCAAATATTTAATTTAAGTCCGGGGGAGCTATTTAATTTTGTTATTGTTAATAAATACCTTTTTTGTTTCTTGAGAAACAGATTCATTGGTTGATTACGATAACACTTCCTCCCTCAAGAACTTTCGGCAGTGAGTGAAATAAAACTGTTACATGGTTTGAAATCACAGAGCTTTGAAATCTTCACGTAGTCACTCACGTGACTCCGAAGTAAAATAGTAAGATTAAACGAGAACTTACCAGTTTGAAGTTTGATCTGTATTTTATGAGGAGTTACGATAGGGATTACGTGCCCTCCGCTCCCACCCTCATTATATGGATCAAACTAATAAATTGATGTCTCCTTTTCTTTACTATGTTTACTTCAAATACTTGTGTCTATCTGTGATTCCACACCGCTGCTTGGAAGTATGCCGCGCCTGCGCACTGAGCGGGTTCTTCACGTAATCACTCATCGTAACTCCTCATAAAATACAGATCAAACTTCAAACTGGTAAGTTCTCGTTTAATCTTACTATTAAACACCTTCACATTTCAGATGTCACATTTCAGGGTCCAACCTCTTCATTAATGAAAACAGTTATTTTCTACTGTAGGTACACAAAAATGCTGGAGAAACTCAGCGGGTGCAGCAGCATCTATGGAGCGAAGGAAATAGGTAACGTTTCGGGCCGAAACCCTTCTTCAGTAGTTATTTTCTACTGACGGTTGCTGTGAACTTATGAACATCGGTGCTTGGTCAAGTACCCTCTAATCATCCCAGCATGTGCTCATCCATAAGTGACTGCAGATCTATTAAAAGTTAACAAATACTTTAGACTTTACTTTAGGCTTCAGAGATAGAGTGTGGAAACAGGCCCTTCAGCCCACTGAATCCATGACGACCAGCAAACACCCCGTACACCAACACTATCCTGCACACTAGGGACAATGTACCATTTTTACCAAAGCCGGTCAACCTACAAACCTGTACGTCTTTGGACCCTGAGAGGAAACCGGAGCACCCGGATAAAACCCACGTGGTCACAGGAAGAACGTACAAACTCCGTACAGACAGTAGCCGTAGTCAGGACTGAATCTGTCTCACACCTTCTGCTTTTACCTCTGGCCTTTGTCCAACCATCTGCCCATCAACCCGCCTCCCCCACTGTGCCGCCCGAACTGTTCACGGAACTGATCTGGGCTGCTCCTCAAGGATAATTGAAGATAGACACAAAAAGCTGGAGTTACTCAACGGGACAGGCAGCATCTCTGGAGAGAAGGAATGGGTGACGTTTTCGGGTCGAGACCCTTCTTCAGATTAGTTTCGACCTGAAACGTCATCCATTCCTTCTCTCCACAGGTGCTGCCTGTCCCGCTGAGTTACTCCAGCTTTTAGTGTCCATCTTCAGTTTAATCCTGCATCTGCAGTTCCTTCCTATACAGAATATTGAATTGGATAATATATAGTGTGCCAGCCCTGCTCATATAAAACAGTGTATATTTAGCTATATGTGAAAGGTTGAAGAGAAGATCTATCATAAAGATAAAAGACAATAAAGGCTTTCAAAATTCAGCCAGTTGGCAGAATCAGTGTACAGGGCCCTGGTGAGACCACACCTGGAGTATTGTGTGCAGTTTTGGTCCCCGAATTTGAGGAAGGACATTCTTGCTATTGAGGGAGTGCAGCGTAGGTTTACAAGGTTAATTCCCGGGATGGCAGGACTGTCATATGCTGAGAGAATATGTTGTCATATGCTGAGTGCGGCTGGTCTTGTATTCTCTGGAATTTAGAAGGATGAGAGGATATCTTATTGAAACATATAAGATTATTAAGGGCCTGTCCCACTATACGAGTTTACCCAAGAGCTCTCCCGAGTTTAAAAAAAAATCAAACTCGTGGTAAGTGCGTAGAATGTACGTAGCGGGTACGTTGGTGCTCGGGACGTCTCTTAGCGGCTCGGGACGCTAACGGCAGGTACTCGGGAAACGCGGTAAGTTCGTGAAGTTTTTTCAACAAGTTGAAAAATGTCCACGAGAGCCCCGAGTACCTACGAGCGGCTATTACCCTAATTCTCCGAGTTCGAATCAGGGGAAACTCGGGAGAACTCTTGAATTACCTCGTACAGTGGGACAGCCCCTTTAAGGGTTTGGACACACAAGAGGCAGGAAACATGTTCCCGATGTTGGGGGACTCCAGAACTAGGGGCTACAGTTTAAGAATAAGGGGCAAGCCATTTAGAATGGAGATGAGGAAACACTTTTTCACACAGAGAGTTGTGAGTGTGGAATTCTCTGCCTCAGAGGGCAGTGGAGGACGGTTCTGTGGATGCTTTCAAGAGAGAGCTAGATAGAGCTCTTAAAGATAGCGGAGTCAGGGGATATGGGGAGAAGGCAGGAACAGGGTACTGATTGGGGATGATCAGCCATGGTCACATTGAATGGCGGTGCTGGCTCGAAGGGCCGAATGGCCTACTCCTGCTCCTATTGTCTATTGTCTAATCAGTTTAAGAATAGTGAAAGAAATAGTGAAAGGAGATTTCAGAATAGTGAAAGGAATGGATAGACTCTTCCACTCGTGGGAGAGTTAGGACCAGATGTCATAGCCTCAGAATTAAAGGTCGTTCCCTCAGGAAGGAAATGAGGAGGAATTTCTTTAGTTAAAGGTTGGTGAATCTGTGGACTTATTTGTCACAGAACGTTGTGGAGGCCCAGTCAGTGGATGTTTTTAAGGCAGAGATAGATAGATTCTTGATTAGTACGGGTGTCAGGGGATATGGGGAGAAGGCAGGAGAATGGGGTTAAGAGGGAAAGATAAATCAGCCATGTTGAAATGGCAGAGTAGACGGTGGGCTGAATGGCCTAATTCTGCTCCTATCACATAAAATTAAGGCACCTGTGGACTGAATTAGCTTCTCTTATCTTAGCAGTTTCTCTCCTGTTGTCCTCAGGCAACTGAACCATTCTACCACAACTAGAGAGCAGTCCTGAACTTCTCCTCATTGGTGACCCTCGGATTATCTTTGATTGAACTTTACTGGCTTTACCTTGCACTACGGGCGGTCACAGTGGCGCAGCGGTAGAGTCGCTGCCTCACAGCGAATGCAGCGCCGGAGTCCTGGGTTCGATCCCGACTACGGGTGCTGTCTGTACGGAGTTTGTACGTTCTCCCCGTGACCTGCGTGGGTTTTTTTCCGAGATCTTCGGTTTCCTCCCACACTACAAAAATGTACAGGTTTGTAGCTTGATTGGCTTGATGTAAATGTAAAAATTGTCCCTAGTATTAATGTGCAGGGATCGCTGGTCGGCGCGGACCCGGTCGGCCGAAGGGCCTGTTTCCGCGCTGTATCTCTAAACTAAATGTTATTCCCTTAACTTGTACGTATACACTGTAAACGGCTCGATTGTAATCACGCATTATCTTTCCGCTTATCCTGGATCTTAAAAATCTTCCCCATCTGTACCGACGTATCTCTTGCCAGGCTTTGTACCGCACACCCCTCCCACCCCCATCTCCTTTTCAGATTCCCCCCACCCTACGTCTATCAATCTGAAGAGGGGTTCAGATACAAAAACATGGGAAGGGAAGATCTATTTTACTTCGGAGTTACGCAATTGACTACGTGAAGAAGGCCGTCAAGCCACATGCGCGTCATTACATCTGACGCATTGCGCAATGACTGACTGGTGGGCGCGTCGCTCCTTCCAGCGGTAAGTTTAAAAAGCTCAGGTAAGTGCTTATACTTTATCTGAGGTCGTGGCTCCCGATTCGTTTACTGTTTGTTCACAGAGTACTCGAACTTTGCGGAGACGATGTCTAAGGTGAAGAGGCGGGCCGCAGCGAAGCTGGCTACTGAAGACCGTGGGCCTGCGGGTAGCGGGCGGCTGCCGATTTCGCCTTCAGGGTCGCTAGCGGAGGAGCCAGCGGCTACAGACTTGGTGCCGACAGTAAGCACCTTGGCTACCCCGCAGGGGAGAAAAGCCACCAGGAAGTCTGTCAGGGCCCTGGACTCGGATGAGTCGGGCCAGGAGGGATTCTCCTTCTTCTATGGGAAGTGTTTTTGGAGACTGACCCACATGGAGCACCTAATGACCCACATGGAGCAACATGGAGGTTGCTCCAAAGCGATATGCTCCAAAGAAGGGAGCTATCTGAGCCCGGGTATTATGGAGAACCCGTGGCAGCGGCACCTGAGTCAGGGCTGCATAATGTCTCCTCTCTGAGGAGGGGAGCGTTAGAGGCCAGTTTTACACTGACTCAGATTACGGAGGCACAGCTGGGGAGCATGCTTCAAGGCATGAGGGGCAAGCCTCGGGAGTACCCCCCATGGCATCCAAATTTGCCATATCTTCCCAATCAGGGGAACCACTGGGAGAGGAGTTAGCCATGAGCATTAATTATCTGGCCACTCACCAGCTCCAAGATCAGGCCATGGAGGAAACCACTACCAGATACCATACCCCAGTAAACTGCACCTCATTGAATGTCCCGGCAGTGAATCACTCCATCTGGGGACACATAGGAGGGGGCGTCAGAGCCCAGGAGGTAAAACTACAAAGAAATTTAAGATTACTTGCCTCAGGCATCACGGCCTTTGCCAGGTCAGTGGATGGGGGGCCCCTCTCTGATGTTCAGCAGGACGCCATGGCATTAATGTGCAATGCACATTTTGAGATTAATTGCCTCTGAAAGAATGCCATCCGTCCTGCTCTGAACCCAAAATTTGCAGCATTATGCAAGGCCGGGAACATCCAACCGCCAAACCTCCTGTTCGGGGAAGATCTGCCTAAGCAGCTCGGGGAGCTGGATGATGAGGACCGCACAGAGCCTTTTCTAGGGCAGGGCCCAGGCCAGGCCATGTTCAAGATGCGCGGATGGCGCCCTCCAACAGCCCTACCCCCCAAACCTCGGGGGCAGAAGCAAACAACATACCGCCGATAACCACTGAGGTAAGTGAGTCTGGTTGTTTGCGTAACACAGTTTCGATGGATCAGTTACAAGTTGGGGGGAGATTACAATTTTTCTTACATGAATGGCATTGGATAACATCTGACCCATTTATACTGCACAGTATACAAGGTTTCCAAATTGAGTTCCTTTTCAATACGCCTCCACCCACACAGCATACACCCGATCCGCACTTTGTTCCTTCACAACAGGAATGTGCGAATGCACAAGCTGAAATAGAATCTTTACTCAAGAAAGGGGTAATTGAGAAGTTGAGTCATGAGTCTCACCAATTTGTGTCCAATATATTTACTAGGCAAAAGAAGGATGGAGGATGCCGAATCATCCTTGATTTGACTGAGGTTAACACCTTTGTGCAGTATAAACACTTCAAAATGGAAAACGTTGTTACTGCCAAACGACTGGTTTCCAAGGGGTGTTACATGGCATGCATCAACCTCAAAGATGCTTACTTTTCAGTGGCCATTCATGTAGACCGCAGGAGATATTTGAAGTTTAGCTGGATGGGGCAATTGTGGCAGTTTAAAGCATTGATTAATGGGTTAACCTCAGCCCCCAGACTATTCACTAAATTGCTAAAACCAGTCCTGGGGCTACTCAGGGCACAGAATCATATAGTCATGGCATACTTGGAAGACATCTTAATCATTGGGAAGACTTTGGAATTAGCTGAATTATCTGTGTCGGCTACCAAACTCATGTTTGAGAGACTGTGGTTCCTAATCCATCCAGTTAAGTCCAAATTGGTACCACCTAGAGTAATTGATTATTTGGGATTCACCATTAACTCAATTCACATATCAGTGACTCTGCCTTGGGGCAAGCAATTAGAATCAATTGAAGCCATGCAGTATCCTCATTGTTAAGAACCAACCTTCTATTAGACATGTCGCTAGTATAATTGGCAAGTTAGTAGCTGCTTTCCCAGCTGCTCAGTTCGGGCCTTTGCACTATCAAACTTAAAACGTGCAAAGGAGAAGGCACTCAAACTTCATAGAGGTCGCTTCGATAGACCCATGCAGTTGCCAGCTGAAGCCATTGCTGAGTTACAATGGTGGGTGATCAATATTCGGTATTGCTCTAGTACTATTTTAGTTGATACACCATCAGTTTTCCTGCAAACTGATGCCAGTGCTCTAGGTTGGGGTGCTACCAACACCGTCTCAAGCTGCGGTGGCAGATGGAATCTGTAGGAATCATCGATGCTTCAGTCACATGGTATTAACTACTTAGAGTTGTTGAGCACTCTATGGGTTAAAGGCTTATTGTAGCAATATGCATCATGTGCATGTTCAACTTCAGGTTGACATCACTACAGCAGTGGCATACATTCATCACAAGTCTGTATCCTGTGATAAATTGTCTAACCTCATTTGGCACTGGTGTATCTACTTACCAGGTAGATATAACATGGTGGCGGACAACAGGTCACGAGAATTCAATGACAACAAAGAATGGATGTTGAATCATGAAGTGTTTAACGACATTGTTGTTCGGTATGGTGCACCGGACATTGATCTGTTTGCATCCAGACTAAATCATCAGTTACCAAATTACGTTTCATGGGAACCAGACCCAGGGGCAGTAGCAGTAGATGCAATCTCGCTACACTGGGGTGGAATGTTCTTGTATGTGTTTCCCCCATTTGCCTCATCAGTCGATGCTTGGCCAAGATCAAGCAAGACTCCGCCTCTGGCATATTGGTAGTACCAGACTGGCCTACGCAGCATTGGTTCCCACTCGTCCTAGCTATGATTACACAGCCTTTTATGGCTGTTCCCAAAAGCAGAAAGCTGCTGGTACATCCTGTGACAGGGGGAAATAAACGTTAAATAAACTTAGAATTAGACGTTAAATAAACTTAGACTGGACAGCATGGTTACATCTTTTGACAACATCACCTTTTTTGTTCATGATCTATTAAAGCAGAGCAGACCAGGGATGTCGGGGCTCATATTAAGTTTTATGGCTTACTCCTTAGACCTACGGTTGTGTGTAGTTACACACATACTACAATACATAAAGGTCACTAAGAGCCTCAGAGGCTCGGAATTATCTTTATTCAACAGCTACACCAAACCTCATAGGAAGGTTACAGTGCCGACCATTTCAAGATGGATAAAACAGGTGCTGGCATGTGCAGGAGTGGACACTGACACTTTAAACCTCATTCCACCAGGGCTGCATCTACGTCAGCAGCGAGGGATATGGACGTCCCTCTCGACCACATTCTAGTGGCTGCGGGATGGTCTAATGAACTGACGTACCAAAGGTTTTATAACAAACCTATTGCCAGACCGGGGACGTTTGCTAATTCTGTTTTAGGTTCTGTTTTACAGTTTCCCCCTGGGTGAGAGGGGTCACTATTATTTTCATTGATTATTAAAGCATCAGCATTTTATCTATGTCATGTTTGAATG
Organism: Malacoraja senta; assembly: GCA_038087875.1. NCBI lineage: Eukaryota > Metazoa > Chordata > Chondrichthyes > Rajiformes > Rajidae > Malacoraja > Malacoraja senta. Next base: position 19,983 of record JAXLNO010004010.1, on the reverse strand, counting down.
CATTAATTATTTCTCACTCATCCTGGTCAACTGATGCAGTGTGTGACTCACGTGACTCCGAAGTAAAATAGTAAGATTAAACGAGAACTTACCAGTTTGAAGTTTGATCTTTATTTTATGAGGAGTTACGATGAGCAATTTCCGTGCCCTCCGCTCCCAACCCTCGTATCATAAAGATCATCTGGTAGTTCTAGTCCTCTCTAATCTTACTATGTTTAGTTCAACAACTGTTATCTGTGATTTCACACCGCTGCTTTGAAGAATGACGCGCATGCAGCTTGACGGCATTCTTCACGAAATCGCTCATCTTAACTCCTCATAAAATAAAGATCAAACTTCAAACTGGTAAGTTCTCGTTTAATCTTACTATTTTCCTTAGCAGCGGAAAAAAAGGGACACCAAGTGCTGGAGTAACTCAGTGGGTCAGGCAGCATCTGTGCAAAACATGGATGGGTGATGTTTTGTGTCGGACTCCTTTCATATGATGAAATAATGGGTTGACCGGGCTTATATTCACTGGAATTTAGAAGGGATGAGAGGGAATCTTACAGAAACATATAAAATTATAAAAGGATTGGACAGGCTAGATGCAAGAAAAATGTTCCCAATGTTGGGGGAGTCCAGAACCAGGGGTCACAGTTTAAGAATAAGGGGTAGGCCATTTAGGAATGAGACGAGGCAAAACATCTTCACCCAGAGAGTTGTGAATCTGTGGGAATTCTCTGCCACAGAAGGCAGTGGAGGCCAATTCATTGGATGTTTTCAAGAGTCAGATTCGAAGGCCGAATGGTCCACTCCTGCATCTATTTTCTATGATTCTATGTTTCTTCAGACTGAATCTTGACCCGTTACCTATCCATGTTCTCCTGAGTTGGTGCCTGACCTGCTGAGTTACTCCAAAGTGCTGAGGCACTTTGTGCCTTTTTATGGAAATCAGCATAGAAACATAGAAACATAGCACCACCATTCAATATGATCATGGCTGATCATCCAACTCAGTATCCTGTACCTGCCTTCTCTCCATACCCCCTGATCCCTTTAGCCACAAGGGCCACATCTAACTCCCTCTTAAATATAGCCAATGAACTGGCCTCAACTACCTTCTGTGGCAGAGAATTCCACAGATTCACCACTCTCTGTGTAAAAAATGATTTTCTCATCTCGGTCCTAAAAGACTTCCCCCTTATCCTTAAACTGTGACTCCTTGTTCTGGACTTCCCCAACATCGGGAACAATCTTCCTGCATCTAGCCTGTCCAACCCCTTAAGAATTTTGTAAGTTTCTATAAGATCCCCCCTCAATCTTCTAAATTCTAGCGAGTGCAAGCCGAGTCTATCCAGTCTTTCTTCATATGAAAATCCAGCCATCCCAGGAATCAGTCTGGTGAACCTTCTCTGTACTCCCTCTATGGCAAGAATGTCTTTCCTCAGATTATGAGACCAAAACTGTATGCAATACTCCAGGTGTGGTCTCACCAAGACCCTGCATCTGCAGTTCCATGTGTTTATCTGTAGCTATTCACATTAGGCCTTCTCCTCCCGATTTTCACAAACGTCCACAAGGTCATCCCTCCGACTGCTAGGTTCCATGGAAAAAAAGTCCAAATCTATCCATACTCCCCTTATAACTCAAACCCTCCAGTCCCAGTAATAGTACGGAGTATTGCACAATATTGCAGCGAATTGTGGACGCAACCCAGGCCATCACACAAACCAATCTCCCTTCCATCGAGTACATTTACACCTCATGCTGCCTCGGCAAGGCCAACAGCATAATCAAGGTTGAGTCACATTCTGGCCACTCCGTCTTCTCCCCTCTCCCATCGGGCAAACGGTATGGAAGTGTGAAAACGCACACCTCCAGATTCAGGGCCGGTTTCATCCCAGCTGTTATTAGGTAACCACTACCAGAGAGCAGTCCTGAACTACTATTTACCTCATTGGAGACATTCATACCCTTTAATCGGACTATACCTTGCACTAAACGTTATTCCCTATATCATGTCTCTGTACACTGTAGACGGCATGATTGTAATCATGTATTGTCTTTGACTGGTTAGCAAGCTTTTCACTGTACACGTGTCCAATAAACTAAACTCAACTGGACCTCACGATTTTACAAACCTCTGTGAGGTCACCTCTCAGACTGCTATCCCTACTCTCCTTATAACTCAAACCCTCCGGTCCCAGTAACATCCCAGTAATTCTTCTCCGCAGTTTAATGACTACCGAATGACTCATTATTTTTGCGGAGTTTGCAATCCTTTCTGGTTGAAGGAGGTTTTGCCAAATGAAGCTTGCAGCACTTTACTACTTCCCCTCTATTAAACGGTACAAAATAAGCCGCTCACAGTAAAAAGGGAAAGAGACATTTCACGCTTTGTCAAATTTAACCGGTCGATTTAAACTAATCAAGACTATTGCACATGTAAGGCGATAAGTAGGTCTTTGTCATGCAGGTGCTTATCTGTGTACTTGAATAGGTTTTTGTATTTTGATGCTGATTCAATATCTAAAGGGCCTGTCCCACTTGGCGATTTTTTTTCGGCGACTGCCAGCGTCATATCAGTGTCGCCAAAAGATTTTGAACATTTCAAAATCCAGCGGCGACAAAAAAAGATGTTGCGACACTTGAAAAAAACACCGCGCGTCAATACGTCATCACGCCGCATCACGCCGCAAATTTTTCAGTGACCTGATACATCAGTCAATGATGGCAGTAGTCGGCGAAAAAATTCCCAGGTGGGACAGGCCCTTTAGTATCATTATAGTGAACAGTGGAACTGGTAGGATCTTCTTCTTCTTCTTCTTCGAGTCCACACGTAAGATTAGAAGTTGTTCAGCCAGAGCTGAACACACTTCTCGGCATCTGCGCGCAATGGTGCCTGTCTTGCGCTTCTCGTGCTTCTTGTGCGTGGTGGAGGAAAGATTGGTGGAAACAGGGCCGCGACGTGAACGCTCTTTCCTTGACGCCAACTGGTAGGACGACTAGGGTGGAGAAAGTGGGGGAGAGAGGGAGGGGATGAAATGCAAGAGTTACTTGAAAGTGGAGAAATCAATGTTCATACCATTGGGTTTGTAAGCTGCCCAAACAAAATATGAGGTGCCAATTTGCAAGTGGTCTCATTTTGGCAGAAATGCAGAGCCTGACCAGTTCCAAGGTTCACTTCCTTGTATCCCTCTTGTTATCACCTCTTCCCCAGCCTACAATGGGCCATTATGGAATCCACCCTTCCTTGGTCATCTGTTGCCGGGTCATTGTTCTGGCCTTTTCCCTCGCCTCCAGTTTTCTTCCCACCCCCTTCCCACTTCTACTTTCAGTTTCGCTCAGTTTAGTTTATCGTCACCTGTACCGAGGTACAGTGAAAAGCTTTTGTTGCGTGCTAACCAGCCAGAAGAAAGACAATACATGATTACAATCGAGCCATTTACATTTGCAATAATCTTTAGTGCAAGGTAAAGCCAATAAAGTCCGATCAAGGACAGTCCAAGGGTCACCAATGAGGTAGATAGTAGCTCAGGACCGCTCTCTGGTTGCGGTAGGATGATTCAGTTGTCTGAGAACAGCTGGGAAGAAACTGTCCCTGAATCTGGTGGTGTGTGTTTTCATACTTTTGCCCGACGGGAGAGGGGAGAAGAAGGAGTGGCCGGGATGCGACTCATCCTTGGTTATGCTGCTGGCCTTGCCGAGGCAGCGTGAGGTGTAGATGGAGTCAATGGAAGGGAGGTTGGTCAGTGTGATGGTCTGGGCTGCGTCCACAATTCGCTGCAATTTCTTGCGGCCTTGGATGGAGCTGTTCCCAAACCGGGCTGTGATGCATCCTGATGAAATGCTTTTAAAAGAAAGTTCAATGATGCTTTCTATGCTTCGTCATTATGAAGAAGGATCCCGTCCCGAAACGTCATCTTTTCTCCAGAGATGCTGCCTAACCTGCTGAGGTATTCCAACCTTTTCGTCTATTTAGTTTTTCTAGTTCAGTTTGGTTCAGAGAAAGAGTGCGGGAACAGATACATCGCCCAGCAATACTGCGCCGACCAGCGATCCCTGCACATTAACACCATCCTACACACACTAGGGACAACTTACAATTTAACGAAGCTAATTAACCTACGTTTTTGGCGTGTGGGATGAAACCGGAGCTCCGGGAGAAAACCCACACGGTCACACGGAGAACGTACAAACTCCGTGCAGACAGCACCCGTAGTCAGGATGGAACCCAGGTCTCTGGTGCTGTACGGCAGCAACTGTACCGCTGCACCACCATGCCACCCTTTAATTTCTTCGGTATAAATCAGCATCTGCATTTCCTTCCTTCACATATTAATTAAGAATCAGATCATTCATGCTGTTGAAAGAAGTCACATCGATGTCTAAGTAGCAAGATGACTATCGATTATCATCAGTACTTAGCACTAATCATTAGGTTGATAGATCTTTCAGGCCTTCACATTTATATTTGTATGCTCCTGGCCCTACAGTGGCATAGTGGTAGAGTTGCTGCCTTACAGCACCAGAGACCCGGCTCCAGTCTTGACAATGGGTAGTCACTGCATGGAGTGTGTATGCTCCCCCCGTGACCACGTGGGGTTTTCTCCGGATTCCTCCAACACTCCAAACCTATTTGTAGGTTAATTGGCTTAGTTTCAATGTAACTTGCCTGCAGTGTGTGTAGGATAATGTTAGTGTGCGGGCATCGTTGGTCGGCGCGGACTCAGTAGGCCGAAGGGCCTGCTTCCGTGCTGTATCTCTAAACTAAACTTAATCTACGTACTGCCCAGTTTAACACTGGTGCTGACCTCCACACCATCAAAGGAATCTGTAAGAAGAGGTGCCTCAAAAAGGCAGCCAATATCATCAGAGACCCACACCACCCTGGCTATGCTCTCATTTTATTCCTATCATCGGGTAAAAGGTATAAAGGGCCTGTCCCACGGGAATGCGACTCCATGCGGCAAGCACGACCTAACCGCAAGCGGGGGCCGCGCGGCGGTCGCGGGGCCGGTCCCACTTCGATCGCCGGAGCCGCATGGAGTTGTGCGGAGCTGGTCCCGACATCGCGCGGGGCTCCGAAAAACTGACACTGTTCAAAAATTCCGTGCGGCAACGGCCTGCCGCCCCGCAGCCGCATCGAGGCCGTGAGCGCCGCATTGACGGCCGTGCGCACCGTCTTGACGCCGGACGCAGCCGCATCGAGGCCATGCGCACCGCCTCGCCGCCGTACGCACCATCTTGACGTCACTCGACCTCCGCGCGGCCCCCGCTTCCGATTTGGTAGCGGTTGCCGCATGCAGCCGCATGCTGGTGGGACCGGCCCTGTACGGGGATCACTCGACCTCCGCACGGCCCCCTCTTGCGGTTAGGTCGCGCTTGCCACATTGAGTCACATGCCTGTGGGACAGGCCCTTAAGAAACTGAAAACTGTGACCTGCAGGTTCAAGAATTGATTATTTCCAACAATTCTCAGTCTCTTACACACTCACCTCAACTATGAGCAATTATGGAACTGTCTTTGGTTGAACTGTGGTCCTGTGAATATGAACTATTTTTGATTATAATATAATATTTGAGGGTGGCATGATGGAGCAGCGGTAGAGTTGTTGCCTTACAGTGCCAGAGACCTTATTCAATACTGACCACGGGTGCTGTCTGAACGGAGTTTGTATGTTCTCCGTGTGATCGCTTCAGTTTTCTTTTTCCTTTTTTTTCTTTTTTATTATACAAATACTTTAATTCAAAATATAATAAACATACTGAGTTTTAACATAATCAAAGACGGCCTATGTTGACAGTTTTACAAACAAACTTATCATCAAATTAATATAATGCCAACTTTATCAACAAAACACTTGCCTTCCCGCGGCGACCAGCGTTCACGGAAGGCCTCCAGAGTCCCCGTGGACACTGCGTTTGTGTTCCCTCTCCAGGGACACGCGGGCACGGACGTAGGCCCGGAAAAGGGGCAGGCAGTCAGCCCCGGTGCGGCCGTCGACTACCCGCTGCCTGGACCCGCGAATGGCCATCTTGGCCAGGCCCAGGAGCAGACGGACATTGTTGAGTTTTCTTTGGCTGCTCTGGTTTCCTTCCACGCTCCAAAGACGTACAGGTTTGCAGGGTAATTGTCTTCGGTGAAATTGTAAATTGTTCCTAGCGTGTGTGGGATAGTGCCGGTGTACGGGGTGACCGCTGGTCAACGCGGACTCGGTGGGCTGAAGGGCCTGTTTCCATGCTGTAGCTCTAAAATCTAAAGTGGGGAGGAACAAAGACTTGAAAGCGATTGATGGATACATGCGAAGGGGTTCAATTGGCAGATAAGTGGACAAAAGCTGGAGATGAGAAGAAGATGAAAGGTTGACAAAAAGGGTCCTCAAATGCCAACCGCATATATTTCTCCGCGAAGAATGAATGGTTCCGGCATTTGGTTTAGTTTAGAGATGCAGTGTGAATCCCCTCAGCCCACCGGGTCCACGTCGACCAGCGATCAACCGTTCCCACTAGTTCAATGTTATCCTACTTTCTCATCCATTCCGGACACACCAGAAGCCAATTAACCGACAAACCTGCACGTCTTTGGGATGTGAGAAGAAACCGGAGCACCTGGAGAAAACCCACGCGGGTCACGGGGAGAAGGGACAAACTCTGTACAGACAGCACCCGAGGTCAGGATCGGACCCGGGTCTCTGGCGCTGTAAAGGGCCTGTCCCACTTTCACGACCTAATTCACGACCTCTGCCGAGTTTGCCCTTGACTCGTACTCGCAGCATGGTTGTCTCGAGGTCGTAGGTAGGTCGTAGCAGGTCGCGATGCTTGTCGTAGGGACTCGTGGCATCAAGTAGGTTGCGGCGTTTTTTCTATCCTGATCAAAAATGTCCATGAGTAAAAAAAAAAGGTCGGCATGGAAAAAATCGATACTTTTTACTCGTAGGTTGGTCATAGGTAGGTCGTAGTAGGTCGTGATGCTAGTCGTAGGTAGTCGTAGGTGGTCGGAGGCAGTCCAAGGTAATAGCTCCGGTGTGAAAAAAAGGTCAGTAGAAAAAAAAAGGTAATTTAAACAGCAGAAGGTCACCTCTGTCACTCCAAGGCATGTTCATTGATAGCTGGAGAGTTTTTTGGAGAGGAGACTTGTGTTTCAGAGATGGCACCAAAAAGGCAGCAGGGCAGGGGGAGGGCACAACCCTAAAAAAAAACGGCCATGCAGGTGTTGCCCACCCAGGAGGAGGAGTGGCAGGAGGTGATGCCACAGGAGGTGACAGTGCAGGAGGAGGTAGCCCTGCATGAGAGACCCCTGGAGGAGGAGACCATGGTGGTAGTATATGTCCCCACCACCACCCCATCCTTCACTGCCTCATTTGAAGGCAGCAAAGCAGCTCTTTCTCCTGTCTGACACAGCATCAGAGGCAGATGTCCCATTGGTGGTGATGGAGGGCTGGAGGAAGGTTATGCCCTGCACCTTCACCAGGCAGCAGGAGGGGGACCTTGAAGAATGGTTCCAGCAGAATGACATCCTGGACGATAAGGAAAATGAGGGGTACAGGGACAGGGACAAGAATGGCATGCTTGCCATCCACTGCCCCACATGTGTGCTTAAAGTTCCATCTTTTGTCAAAGCCCAGCGCCACTCTCTTCCAGTCATCTGGTGAACTTGGACAGTCCATCATATCATCTCCATTCACCCATTGAGACCTCTTCTTGTGCTTTCTCTTCACCCTTGCTCTTCCCCTTCTGCCTTTCTTAAAAGGCAGCTGAAGCAAAAGGGCTACTGCAAACTTTCATATGAAGAAAGACTGGATAGACTTGGCTTATACTCGCTAGAATTTAGGAGATTGAGAGGGGATCTTATAGAAACGTACAAAATTCTTATGGGGTTGGACAGGCTAGATGCAGGAAGATTGTTCCCGATGTTGGGGAAGTCCAGGACAAGGGGTCACAGCTTAAGGATAAGGGGGAAATCCTTTAAGACCGAGATGAGGAAAAACTTTTTCACACAGAGAGTGGTGAATCTCTGAAACTCTCTGCCGCAGAGGGTAGTTGAGGCCTATTTAAGAGGGAGTTAGATGTGGCCCTTGTGGCTAAAGGGATCAGGGGGTATGGAGAGAAGGCAGGTACGGGATACTGAGTTGGATGATCAGCCATGATCATATTGAATGGCGGTGCAGGCTCGAAGGGCCGAATGGCCTACTCCTGCACCTATTTTCTCTGTATCTATGTAAACAGCAGTAAAACATACATGGTCGAAGCCAGTCTTCAACACAGTCAAAGGAGGTCGAAGGAGGTCTTCTTCATAGTTGAAGGAGGTCTTCAACATAGTCATGCGAGGTCTTCAACATAGTCGCAGGAGGTCGGAGACATAGTCGTAGGAGGTCGTACACATAGTCGTGGAAGGTCGTAGGAGGTCGTAGGCTACCGCGACCTTGATTTTTTTTTAGGTCGTTTAAGGTCGTCAGAGGTCATGAATTAGGTTGTGAAAGTGGGACAGGCCCTTAAGGCAGCAGCTCTACCTCTGCTCAACCGTGGCCGCCCCATTTGCTTTATTTTCCATTTTAGTTTTCTGATGTAAAGTATCCTACAAAATGTATACATGGGAATTAAACTGAGGTGAATAACCATGAACAAGAGCACTGGCTTTCAAGGTTCTGCTTTAAAGTAGTGTGGACCATGCTAAAGAATTTATTAGCAGTGAGGACAGGAATTCACTTCAAACGCCAGAATTTGACTTCTTTATTACTTCTCAAACTATTTCCATGCGTGCACCAGTGAGTATATACAGTAGTACTTCAGAGGCTGACATTCTACTTTGCTGCTTATAACTTGAGTTTAGTTTGGCTTAGTTTCGAGATACACCGCGGAAACAGGCCCTTCGGCCCACCGAGTCCACACCGAGCAGCGATCCCCGCACACACACACTAGGGCCAATTTTTACATTTACACCAAGCCAATTAACCTACAGACCTGCACGTCTTTGGAGTGTGGGAGGAAACCGAGGTTCTCTGAGAAAATCCACGCGGTCATGGGGAGAACGTACAAACTCCATACAGGAAGCACTCGCAGTCGGGATCGAACCCGGGTCTCTGGCACTGTAAGGCAGCAACTCTACCGCTGCACCACTGTGACGAGATGGGTTTGTTTACGTTTATTGTCTACAAATGCTCAGGCATACTGTGTCGGAGTGTGTTCTCTGCCTCAGAAGGCAGTGGAGGCCAATTCTATGTATGCTTTCTTAGAATAAACGGGAGGCCATTTAAGACTTTGGTGAGAAGAAACTTTTTCACCCAGAGAATTGTGAATTTGTGGAATTCCCTGCCACAGAGGGCAGTGGAGGCCAAATCACTGGATGGATTTAAGAGAGAGTTAGATAGAGCTCTAGGGGCTAGTGGAATCAAGGGATAAGGGGAGAAGGCAGGCACGGGTTATTGATTGGGGACGATCAGCTATGATCGCAATGAATGGCGGTGCTGGCTCGAAGGGCTGAATGGCCTCCTCCTGCACCTATTTTCTATGTTTCTATGTTTCTTTCAAGAGAGAGTTGGATAAAGCTCTTAAAGATAGCAGAGTCAAGGGATATGGGGAGAAGGCAGGAACGGGTTACTGAGTGTGGATGATCAGCCATGATGACAGTGAATGGCGGTGCTGGCTCGAAGGGCCGAATGTCCTACTCCTGCACCTATTATCTATTGTCTATTTTCCATTGTCAATTAAATCAGAAGGAAGGCAATTCTCTGTTGCAGCCCAATAACTTCCCTTTTGCACACTGACTGGTTCAGGCAGATATCAAAGCTGCTTTCAACAACAAAGTATGATGTTGATAATTCACGCATGATCCATATACTAATTCAAAGAAAACATTGCTTTTAATTTGTTGCTCTGTAGCCTTTAACAGATCTTTAAAGCACTCTGCCAAACTGACTTGACAAATAGCAACAGCAAATCTATAATCTATCACTGTTCACTGGCCTTTTTGTCACTGTGAATGGTGAGAGCTGTATCAGACAACTCAGCATTGATTTCTTTTCTAATTTTATTTCATGCATTACCCTCTGACAAGAAGTGTGTAGTTAGTTATTCTCAGTAGCCGCCACTTCACAAACCTTTCAAACCTTTCACAAAATTAGATTAATTCCACTCAAGCAAAATTTCCTTCAGAAAAGAAAGATTTGGACAGGATGACAGCAACAAACTATTGGGTATTCCTGGCTAGTTATGGCTGAGTCAAAGAAGCAACTCTTTTTTTCAGCAGCAGCAGTAGAGTTGCTGCCTCACAGTGCCAGAGTCCCAGGTTCCGATCCTGGCTGCGGGGCCTGTCTGTACAGAGTTTGTACTTTGTCCCTGTGACCTACACGGGGTTTTCTCCGGGTGCTCCGGTTTCCTTCCACACTGCAAAGACGTACAGTTTTGTAGGCTGAAGGTAGATGGGTATATTGGATGGGTATATTGGATGGGTATATGGACGGGAAAGGAATGGAGGGTTATGGTCTGAGTGCAGGTAGATGGGACTAGGGGGAAGTATTTATTTTTAATTTAAAAAAAAAAAATTTAAAAATGTTCGGCACGGACTTGAAGGGCCGAGATGGCCTGTTTCCGTGCTGTTATGGTTATATGGTTATATGGTTATATAGACACAAAATGCTGGAGTAACTCAGCGAGACATGCAGCATCTCTGGAGAGGAGGAAATGAGGGGCATTTCGGGTTGAGACCTACTTCAGACTGAAGAAGGGTCTCGACCCGATATGTCACCCATTCCTTCTCTCCAGAGATGCTGCCTGTCACGCTGAGTTACTCCAGCATTTTGTGTCTGTCTTTGGCTTAAACCAGCATCTGCAGTTCCTTCATGCACAGGTTTGTAGACTAATTGGCTTGTATACTTGTAAATGTTCCCTTGTGTGTGTAGGATAGTGTTAGTGTGCGGTGAACACTCGTCAGAATGGATTCAGTGGGACGAAGGGCCTGTGTCCACGATGTATCTCTACAGTAAAACACAAAACTATTCTCAAGAGACGCTGCCAGGCCCATTGAGTTATTCCAGTATTTTGTATCTTTGGAATAATCCAGCATCTGCAGTTCCTCCCTGCACATGAAGAGAGGCCCTTTGGCCCACCGTGTCCACGTCAACCATAGATCACCCGTTCACACTAGTTCTATGCCACCCCACTCCCTACAATCTAGGGGGCAATTTACAGGGGCCAATTAACCTACAAGCCTGCAAGTCTTTGTGGTCTGGGAGTAAACCTGAGCACCCGGCGAAAACCCACATGATCACAGGGAGAACGTGCGAACTCCACACCGACAACACCCGAGGTCAGGATCAAACCCGGGTCTCTGGCGCTGTGAGGCAGCAACTCTACCAGCAGCGCCAATGCTTGCTTTAACATAGTATAATCATCTGAAGACACTTCACAGGAATGAAATTAAGGCACCCCAGGGAAAATTACAATCAGAAACAGATTTTAAAATAAACATTAAAAGAGAAGAGAGATGGAGAGGTTTAAAGGTTTTATGAGAGACATTCTAAATTTGGGATCCAGCTAGCTGAGAGTATATTTTTAATTTTTACTGTCACACAGAAAGAATAAAAGGATATAATTTCTCAAGGTTTTGCAATTCATGCACCCTGCAATCCGCCTTTGAGGGTGATATTTGCCAATCTTTTTTGTTTTATGGTCATGGAGTCGTAGAGTGATACAGTGTGGAAACATCCCCTCTGGTTCAATTTGCCCACACCGGCCAACAATGTCCCAGCTACACTAGACCCACCTGTCTGCATTTGGCCCATATCCCTCTAAAACTGCTTATCCATGCACCTGACCAACCATTTCTTAAACATTGGGATAGTCCCAGCCTCAACTACTTTCTCTGGCAGCTCGTTCCATACACCCACCACTCTTTGTGTGAAAAAGTTACCCCTCAGATTCCTATTAAATCTTTCCCCCTTCACCTTAAACCTATGTCCTCTGGTCTTCGATTCCCCTACTCTGGGCAAGAGACTCTGTGCATCCACCCGATCTATTCCTCTCATGATTTTATACACCTCTATAAGATCACCCCTCATCCTCCTACGCTCCAAAGAATAGTCCTAATCTACTCAACGTCTCCCTACAGCTCAAACCCTCTGGTCAATAGACAATAGACAATAGGGTCAGGAGTAGGCCATTCAGCCCTTCGAGCCAGCACCGCGTGTCCTGGCAACATCCTCAATCCTTTATTACAATTTAGTTGTCTTCACAATCTACAAACATCAGAGTCAGGAAAAATGAAATTCTGACTTGTTGTAGCTCACTAGGCCTGTAAATGCAATACACACAAATGAATATAGATTTCATTTTATATTTAGTTTCCAAATTCTGACCCGAAAAGTCACCTATTCCTTCTCTCCAGAGATGCTGCCTGACCTGCTGAGTTACTCCACCATTTTGTGTCTATCTTCTGACTGTCTACTCAATCTACGCCTCTCATAATTAGATATACATCTATCATGGTCTCCCCTCACCCAGCCTAGCTCCCGGGAAACCAATCCAAGTTTGCTCAACCTCTCCTTACATCTATTGTAATAAATACCATAGCAATTTGGTGTGTGGCACGGTGGCACAGCGGTGGAGTTCCTGCCTTACAGCGTTCGATCCTGACCAGGGGTGCTGTCTGTATGGAATTTGTGCGTTCTCCCCGTGACCGAGTGGGTTTTCACTGAGATCTTTGGTTTCCTCCCATACCACAAAGTCATTCAGGTTTGTAGGCTAATATACCACCAGGGGGCGCCGCACGATTGGCAGCCTCGCCAATCTGTTTCTTTGTCCTTTTTTTAATTTTTAGTGTGTTTTTAAATTTTGTGTAAATGTTCTCTGTTTTGTTTCATGTGGGGGGGGGGGGGGGAGGGTAGGGGGTCGGGGGAAACATTTTTTTTTTCAATCTCTTACCCGGAGATGCAATTGTTTTCCGGGTCGTAACTCCGGTCACTCTGCGGCCTAACATAGATGGAGCTGGAGGCCTTGCTCAGAAATTACTTTGAGTTCCTCCGCGGGGCGTGGACTTAACATCGGAGCTGATTCCTTGCCTGGAATTGCTCCAACTGCGGCCTGCGGATTTTACCATCGCGAGCTCGCAGTTTTGGGAGAGGCCGTAGATGTCGGGAAGCTCCAACGACACAGGTTTGACCAGCCCCAACCTGGGGTCTGATCGCCCGGTGCGGGGAGCTGACATCCCCCCGATGCGGGAGCTTGATCGCCCCGATGAGGAGCCCCGCCGCCGTCTATGGGAGTCAAGATCGTCCCGCCAAAAGAAAGCTTGAGGCCCCCCGACCGTGGGAGAACAAAGAACGGAAGAGATTGAACTTTTTTCGCCTTCCATCACTGTGAGGAATGTGGAGGAGTCACTGTGGTGGATGTTTATGTTAAAATGTATTTTTTGTGTTCCGTTGATTTTTATTTGTATGACTGACTTGGCAAATGAAATTCCTCGTATGTTGTAAAACATACTTGGCAAATAAAGTATTATTGTATTAATTGGCTTGTTATAAATGTAAATTGTCCATAATGTGTACAGGATAGTGTTATTGTGCGGGGTGATCACTGGTCGGTGTGGACTCGATGGGCCAAAGGGCCAGTTTCCTACTCAACAATCTAAGCAAATTTGACAACACTGTTATCATAGAGTCTCACACAGAGTGGAAACAGGCCCTTCGGCCCAACTTGCCCACACCAGCCAACATGTTCTGTCTACACTAGCCCCACCTGTCTGAATTTGGTTCAAACTTCAGTTTCATTGCTTGTTGTTGCCTGAACCTTGTTATTCCAGAGTTTGACTGAGGTGCAAGTTCTGTTTGAAGACATAAAGCCCAATGGGCACATTCTATGATTCATTTAAACACAAAATATATCCCAATGATTAACAGGTTAATACCAAGTGAAGAATCAATCATGGAATCAGGATTATCTTCATTCCCCTTGGAGCAAACAATAGATAGTGGATTAGATAGTAAAGATAAGAGAGGATTGGATAGTGTTTACAGGTTCATAATGGCTTTAGATCAGGTAAATAGAAGAACATGCTTCTCACGTCTGAATGATTCAAAGTCATACAGTCATAGAATCACAGAGAATGGAAATAGGCCCTTCGGCCCAACTCATCCATGCCGGCTAAAGTACTCCCTCTAAGCTAGTTCCATTTGCCTGCGTTTATTTAGTTTAATTGTGTTTAGTTTATTGTCACGTGTACTGAGGTACGGTGAAAAGCTTATGTTGCGTGCTATCCAGTCAGCGGAAAACAATACATGATCACAATCCAGTCATTCACAGTGTACAGTTACATGATAAAGGGAATCATTTTTCAGTGAAAGATAAAGCCAGTAAAATCCGATCAAAGATAGTCCAAGGATCACCAATGAGGTAGAAAGTAGTTCAGGACCGCTCTCTAGTTGTGGTAGGATGGTTCAGTTGCCTGATAACAACTGGGAAGAAACCATCCCTGAATCTGGAGGCGTGCGTTTTCACACTTCTATACCTTTTGCCCGATGGGAGAGGGGAGAAGATGGAGTGGCCAGGGTTGCGACTCGTCCTTGATTATGCTGGTGGTTTGGCCCATATCCCTCTAAAACTTTCATATCCATGGGGTCTGAAGAAGTATCCCAACCTGAAATGACACCCATCATTTTTCTCCAGACATGCCGCCTGGGCTGCTGAGTTACTCCAGCACTTTGTGTATATATTCGGTATAAACCAGCATCTGCAGTTCTTTGTTACTACTGTCCGTGTACCTGTTGAAATGTCTTTTAAATGTTGTTATTGAAACTGCCTCTGGTCGCTCATGCCATTTACCCACCACTCGTTGTGCTCCTGTATGCCTCTTTGGTCCCTATTAAATAATTCTCCTCTCACCTTCAAACTATGTCCTCTGGTTCTTGATTCCCTTGACTGAGGAACAGCTCCTTCCCCTCTGTTACCAGGCTTCTGAAATGGACCTCCCATAAGCTAGAGAACTGTCTGGTTACCTTCCACACCATGGTCAGGATCGAAACCGGGTCTCTGGCACTGTAAGGCAGCAGCTCTACCGCTTTCCACAGTGCCGCCCCATACGGTGATCTCCATAAGATCACCTCTCATCCTCCTGCGCTCCAAGAAGTCCTAGCCTGCCCAACCTCTCCCTGTAGCTCAGGCCCTTGAGCCCTGGCAACATCCATGCGAGTCTTCTCTTCACACCATCCAGCTCAATGACATGTTTTCTATTAAGTGCAGAGAATTTATTTTCAAAGTGATGTCTGAATGGCACAATAGACAATAGACAATAGACAATAGGTGCAGGAGTAGGCCATTTGGCCCTTCGAGCCAGCACCGCCATTCAATGTGATCATGGCTGATCATCCCCAATCAGTACCCCGTTCCTGCCTTCTCCCCATATCCCCTGACTCCGCTATTTTTAAGAGCCCTATCTAGCTCTCTCTTGAAAGCGTCCAGAGAACCTGCCTCCACCGCCCACTGAGGCAGAGAATTCCACAGACTCACCACTCTCTGTGAGAAAAAGTGTTTCCTCGTCTCTGTTCTAAATGGCTTACTCCTTATTCTTAAACTGTGGCCCCTGGTTCTGGACTCCCCCAACACAGTGGTGGATAGTGACACAGGGTGGTGTTTGGCATAAGTTTCTTCTATATAGGATTGTGAATGAATGAATGAATGAATGAATGAATGACAAGTCACAGTGAAATTCTTTGCTTGCGTACCAAAGGTATGCAAATAGTCGCCACATAAAGGACGCTGACAAAGTGACAAACTACCCATGCCGGGTCCTCCTTTGTTCCCGGCGGTGCAACCTCCAGCTCCGTTGACGTAGACTCTGTCCGCGGGCTCTGTCATAAGCTCTAATAGCATTATAGCTACAGGGATATTACAGATAAGAAAAAAGTGCTAGATCCGCATTGGGGTTGGTTGGGAAACCAGGGGTACACCCTTTAATCTATGAGAGGATAATGGGTGTGGGCCGTACTGTGTTGCAGCGGTACAGTTGCTGCCTTAAGCTCCTGTCCCACTTTCACGACCTAATTGCCGACCTCTGCCGAGTTTGCCCTTGATTCATACTCGCAGCATGCTCGCCATGAGGTCGTAGGAGGTCGTAGGAGATCTTCGTAGCTCTTCCCCATGCTCATGAGTGGTCTCAGCGTACTCGTGGCCTCAAGTAGGTTGCAGCGTTTTTTCCAGCCTGATAAAAAATGTCCACGTGTAAAAAAAAGGTCGGCATGGAAAATATTGATACATTTTACTCATAGGAAGGTCGTAGTTGGCCGTAGTAGGCCGTGATGGTAGTGGTAGGCAGTCGTAGATAGTCGTAGGTAGTCGTAGGTAGTCGTAGGTCGGTAACTGGCCCAAGAAAAAAAATGCAAACATGACATCATTTTATCATGTGATAATTGTCCACTCGTAGCTAGTCGTAGTTGGTCTTAGGTGTGGAAGACTGAGGTCGAGGGCGGTCGTAGGAGGTTGTAGACATAGTCGTAGGATGTCATAGACATAGTCTTAGAAGTCGTAGACATAGTCGTAGGAGGTCGTAGACATAGTCGTAGGATGTCATAGACATAGTCTTAGAAGTCGTAGACATAGTTGTAGGAGGTCGTAGACATAGTCGTAGGAGGTCATAGACATAGTCGTAGGAGGTCGTAGTAGGAGGTCGTAGGAGGTCGTAGGAGGTCTTTTACTTCGGCGAGTCAACACGACCTTGACTTTTTTTTCAACTCGTGGTGCTCTGGTTTCCTCCCACATCCAAAGACATACAGGTTTGTAGGTTAATTGGCTTTGATAAAATTGTAAATTGTCCTGAGTGTGTGTAGGATAGTGTGGGGATTGCTGGTCGGTATGGACTCGGTGGGCCGAAGGGCCTGTTTCCGCTCCATCTCTGAAGTCTATAGTAAAGTAAAGTCTCTAGTAGTGAAGAGACTGATCTTCAATCTGACATATCACTGGGCTATTGTTTGTACCATGTTAGCTGTGCCTGTGTGGCATAGGAGGAGACAGCATGGCCAACTTGACTGACTACATTGAGGGCATCAGATAGATCACACATCAAACAAAGAGAGCAACTCAGCAGCTCAGGCAGCATCGTTTGAGAGCATGGATAGGCGATGTTTCAGGTCGGGCCAGACGCAGACTGGAAGGACAGCACATATTCCATTTGGGGAGCTTTCAAAACACATTGCATTCAGCTCAACGAGTTCCGGGCCCACCGTGATGTAGAGCAC
Organism: Malacoraja senta; assembly: GCA_038087875.1. Taxonomy (NCBI): domain Eukaryota; kingdom Metazoa; phylum Chordata; class Chondrichthyes; order Rajiformes; family Rajidae; genus Malacoraja; species Malacoraja senta. The sequence goes on along the minus strand of JAXLNO010004010.1, from coordinate 2,776 downwards.
TTCTTCCATCACCAGGAGTATAGAAAAATGAGGCGGGACCCCATTGAAACATACAGAATAGTGAAAGGCTTGGATAGAGTGGATGTGGAGAGGATGTTTCCTTTCGTGAGAGAGTCTAGGAGGCATAGCTTTAGAATTAAAGGACGTTCTTTTAGGAAAGAGATAAGGAGGAATTTCTTTAATCAGAGGGTGGTGGATCTGTGGAATTCTTTGCCACAGAAGGCTGTGGAGGCTGAGTCAGTGGATATTTTTTACGGCAGAGATAGATAGATTCTTGATTAGTACGGGTGTCAGAGGTTATGGGTAGAAGGCAGGAGAATAGGGTTCGAAAGGAGAGATAAATCAGCCATGAGTGAATAGCGGTAGTTGATGGGCCAAATGGCCTAATTCTACTCCTATTCCTTGTGACCTTAGATGTGCCGACCTGAACTGTCACCTATTCATGTTCTCCAGAGATGCTGCCTGATCCTCTGAGTTACTAGAGCATTTTATTTCCCTTTCACCTCTCCCATCCACCTACATTCCTTCCTCTAGCTTCACAATTCGCAACTCGTCAATCTGTCCCTCTCACACCTTCGTCTTTTCATCTCTGTCTAACCATCTACCTATCAAATAATACTTAATGAATGTGTAGGTACAGCATCTCAAATTTTGCTTGGGTCAGCACCTCATATTTGGCTTGGGCAGCTTACACCCCAGCGGTATGAACATTGACTTCTCTAACTTCAAGTAACCCTTTCTCTCCATCCCCTCCCCCTTCCCAGTTCTCCCACCTGTCTTACTGTCTCCAACTACATTTTATCTCTGTCCCACCCCCTCCCCTGACATCAGTCTGAAGAGAGGTCTCGACCCGAAACGTCACCCATTCCTTCTCTCCAGAGATGCTGCCCATCCCGCTGAGTTACTCCTGCATTTTGTGTCTATCTACCTATCAAATAACCCCCCTCATCTGTATCAGCTTATTTCTCCCAGGCTTTGTCATGCCTCTTCTCTCTTTTAGCTTCCCCCCCCCCCCCCCCCCACAATCAGCCTGAGGTGGGGACCCGATCCACAACGTCACCTCTCCATGTTCTCCAGATGCTGCCTGACCCTCTGAGTTTAGTTTAGTTTAATTTATAGATAATACTAAAGACTCATATAATAAAATATCTTTATACGCGGATGATATATTATTGTATATTACAAAACCTCAAATCACTATACCAAATATATTAAATTTAATTGAAGACTTCGGATCTTTTTCTGGATATAGAATAAATTGGAATAAAAGTGAAATTATGTCAATAAAACCGAAAGATTCAACACATCTTTTAAAATTCCCTTTTAAAATAGCTACAGAAAAATTTAAATATTTGGGAATCGAAATTACCAGAGCATATCAAGGTATGCTCAGGGCAAATTTTGACCCCCTACTTAATAAACTGAATACATTAATTAAATTCTGGAAAACGCTTCCGATGTCTTTAATAGGCCGAATAAACGCAATAAAAATGATCTTTTTACCACAAATTTTATACCTATTTCAATCAATTCCTATATACTTACCTAAGAAGTTTTTTAAAAAACTCGACTCAGATATCACTAATTTTATATGGGACTATAAATCACATAGAATACAAAAAACCCATCTGAATAAACCTAAAGTATTGGGGGGTCTAGCACTACCTAATTTTATGTATTATTATTGGTCAGTAAATATTAAAAACATGATTCAACTGATGGATAACTCCGCCCAGCAAGTAGACTGGAGTGTAATGGAGAAAGAGGATTGCTCCTCTAGAAACATTGGAGCGATCCTCCTCTCTCCAATGAAACTGAATAACATAAACTATAATAAGAATCCAATTATTCATAGTACAATCCGTATTTGGAAACAAATAAAACAAAATTTAAAATTAAGAAACATCACTTTTATTACCTATAGTCAATAACCCTTCGTTTAGTCCTATTATAGATAAAGCTTATACACAATGGGATAGACTAGGAATTAAAACGCTTGGTGACTTGTATGAAACTGGAAAATTACTTTCATTTCAACAATTACAAATAAAATATAAACTCGGAAATAATCAATATTTTAAATATTTTCAAATATGCGACTATTTGAAAAAATATACAAAAGATCATTATAATAATCCAGTAGATGTATTGGACGAGGCAATGCAGATAAAAGCGGAATCAGCAAACTTAATATCATATTTGTATAATATTATTTTAAATGTACAAATACCACCTACGGAGGGTATCAGAAAAGACTGGGAACAAGAGTTAGCTATTAAAATTTCAAAGGAAAGTTGGAATGAATACTTATTAAACGTGCATAAATGCTCGATTAATGTAAGACACACTTTAATACAATTTAAAATTTTACATAGATTATATTATTCGAAAACTAAAATTCATAAAATTTTCCCAAACGTATCATCTATTTGTGATAAATGTCAATCCCAAGAAGCAACTATAGCGCACTCATTTGTCTTCTGTACAAAAATTCAAAAATTTTGGAATGAAATTTTTGAAATCTTTACAAAGTTATTTAAAACAAGACTGATACCCAAAGCAGAATGGATTATCTTCGGAATAACGGAAGATGATCCAGAACTAAATGTGTTTCAAAAGAAATTAATGGACTATGGGTTAATAACTGGAAAAAAGCTAATTCTAAAATTTTGGAAGAAGGCTCCAATACCAACTATAAATATGTGGATTTCAAATATGTTTGAAACATTACACCTAGAAGAGATAAGACTCCTCCTAGCAGGTAAACCAGATCACT